>BLSH010065609.1:67626-78756 GCA_018402905.1 Glandirana rugosa
TGGTCACAAGAGGGGAGCGACATCCGAGTACAAGGATTGAATGAGTTGGAGTATTGATCTCAACTCGCTTGAAGATCTTCAGGCCCAAGACGACCAAGCCGGCTTGAAGCCCTGTTTCAGGCCCAAGCCCAGGCCTGTCTTGGGCTTGAAACAGGGCCTGGGGCTTGGGGTAACTTTAGATTTAAAGTTATTTCCCTGTCCCCATTTCTTTGTAGGTCAATTGTCCCACCCTTACCCACATTTCCTTCCTTTTGCAGACCTCTAGGACCTTCCAGGACTATTTTACAGCATTTTTTGTGCCTAAAAGTCCGGGTCTCCATTGATTTCAATAGGGTTCGGGGTCCGGGACAAAGTTCGGGTTCTGTCCGGACCCGAACCCGGACTTTGTCCCGAAGTTCGGCCGAACCAGCAGAACCCGGACTTCTAGAAGTTCGCTCAACTCTAGTTATGAGGTTGAGTAAGTTAGGAACATGAGCCTACAGCGAGGGGAGAACACTGGTAAACAACAAATTGGCAGTCATGTTCCCCCTTGCGCACCGTATTGCCAAGTTGGCTCCAGTGATCATGAGGATGAAGAGGATGATGATAATGAGGTCACTGACATGACTTGGGTGCTGGATAGAGCAGAGGAGGAAAGTGAAGATAAGGCACAACCCCAATGAGGCAGCCATCATGGAAGAGTAGAGAGCAGCCACCCTATTCCACCAGATTGTGGAGCTGTTATCTCACGGCCAACTTCTTACAGTTCCACTGTCTGGGCCTTTTTTAGCCATGTGCAGCTGATTGCACTGTTGCAATTTGCAAACTTTGCCTCAAACAAATCAAGCGTGGCAAATACCCCAATTACTTGGGTAGCACATGCTTGACAAGGCATTTAACCTCCCATCACTCAGCCCATTAGCAAGAGCACCTGAAATCCACAAAAAAGGGATGCAACTTCTCCTCACCTTTCCAGTCTAGCCCTGCTTTGCCTCATGACCTCTTTGAAGCATGTCTGCCAGTAGCACACCACCAGCTGTAGACAATAGCAGGCACATTTCACTGCCCCATCTGCTGCAGCAAAAAACAAAATAAAGACACTGCCACCCACATGCTCTGTGTCTAAATTCAAGCTTGTCAAAGCTGCTGATTTTACAACTCCTGCCTTTTCATCTGGTGAATTCTGCCCCCTTCTATGAATTTGCAGAATGTGCTGTACCACTATGGCAGGTTCCCAGTCACTATTTCTTTTCATGTAAGGCCATTCGAGCTCTGTACCATCACGTGCAAGGCAATGTTGTGGCATCGTTGGGCAAGGCAGTCAGCCACAAGGTCCATGTTACTGCTGACACATGGTCCAGCAAGCATGGTCAGGGATGATATATATTCACAGCACACTGGGTAGCACTGCTTGCAACTCAAAAGGTTGCAGAACAGGGCTCAGTGCTGCAGCTTGTTATGTCACCATGTCTATACAACTAGTGGTGATGATGTGAGATTTGTCAGCTCCACCCCCTCCTCCCCCTTGCCCTCCTCTGTTGAATTGTCCTATGAACCACCAGTACACCCTAAGCATTCAAGGGGCTATTCAATACGTCAGGCTAAAAGGTGTCATGCAGTGTTTCTGCTGTTCCATGTAGGGGACAGGAGCCACACTGGAGAAGAGATTCTTGCAGCTCTGCAGGGACAGACCCATGCCAGCTGGAGCCAGGAATGGTGGTGTGCGATAATAGCACAAACCTCCTGTCCATCCTTAGACAGGGAAAGTTGACACATGTGCCATGTCTGGCACATGTCCTCAATTTGATGGTACAGTATTTCTTATATAGCTACCAGAGCTAGTGTGGTAGCTCTGTAGTGCTTTACGTCTCTGGTGAGTTTAGGCCTTGTGTGTTGTGAGAAGCCATCCTAAGGGTCACTTTGACCAGAGTTGAATTGGACATGGACATGAGGGGGAGCCACTATCACATTACGGATCACACTTACCCCTTTACTCGGTGAGGAAACCACAAGATAAATGAGAGGGTTTGGAGCTTGGTTTTCTGTGTTCCAGAGAAATATAGGAATTTGCCTGGGCATCTGTGGAGAAAAATGCTAAAAGGAAAATTAAAAAAAGGAAAATAGATTAAGAATTTCATTAGAAGGAGAGAAATAAGGGTAGCTAAAGTATTATGAATGAAAAATTAGAGAGAGATCAGGCCCGTAATAGACCTGAGACCTCAAGGAGGGGGGCTGGACCAGTATAGGCCCTCTCCTGATCTCTATATAAGAGATCTCATCTTGGCTATTCTTCAATGCCCTGTATGCCATGTTGTAAATGTGCTGAGTTCACTTTAAGCACAGGTTCACTTTAAACTATAAACAGTAAAAATTACTTATGAATATAAAAAAAAAATACCTATGCTTTGAGGTGTATGCATCGTACATACTAGGGGGAGTACAACTGGGGGAATCCATAGTGGAGAAGGATTTGGGGGTTCTGGTAGATCATAAGCTTAATAATGGCATGCAATGCCAAGCTGCGGTTTCCAAAGCAAGCAAAATCCTTTCTTGTATTAAGAGAGGTATGGACTCCAGAGATAGAGACATTATTTTGCCCCTGTACAAATCATTAGTAAGACCTCATCTGGAATATGCAGTTCAGTTTTGGGCACCAGTTCCCAAAAAGGATATCGGGGAACTGGAGAAAGTGCAGAGAAGGGCAACCAAACTAATAAAAGGCATGGAGGAGCTCAGCTATGAGGAAAGATTAGAGGATCTGAATTTATTCTCTCTTGAGAAGAGGAGATTAAGGGGGGATATGATCAACATGTACAAGTATATAAGTGGTCCATATAGTGAACTTGGTGTGGAGTTATTTACTTTAAGGTCATCACAAAGGACAAGGGGGCACTCTTTACGTCTAGAGGAAAAAAGATTTCATCTACAAATACGGAAAGGTTTCTTCACAGTAAGAGCTGTGAAAATGTGGAATAGACTCCCCCCAGAGGTTGTTTTGGCCAGCACGGTTGATTTCTTTAAAAAAGGCCTGGATTCTTTCCTTAATGTAAATAATATAACTGGGTACTAACATCTTTAGGTAAAGTTGATCCAGGGTGAATCCGATTGCCTCTCGGGGAATCAGGAAGGAATTTTTTCCCACGTTATAGCAAATTGGATCCATGCTTTGCTGGGGTTTTTTGCCTTCCTCTGGATCAACTGTGGGTGAAGGATTGTATATGGGATTATTTGGTTGTATGTGTGTATGTGTATATATATATATGTATATACATTTTTTTTTTTATGGTTGAACTGGATGGACTTGTGTCTTTTTTCAACCTGACTAACTATGTAACTATGTGTAAAACCAAACTTCACTCTAGTATGTGAAATACAGACATTTATCACAACTTCCATATCTAAGATTTAGTTTAACATATCATTTACATATATTTGCATACATTTGGGAATTGATCTGGTTTTATTCAATAACGAAAATGAGTTTAGGGTTTTCAATTTGATCTTCGATGAGTGATGTTCAGCATCACAGATCCTGCACACAGTCAAGCATTGTTAGCTGGAAGTTTTATGAAAGGATCAGGCAGAGGACAGGGGGTGTTGTCATATTTCAAGTTCAGTTAAATATGCACACTTTGCAGGAAGGCTAGGGAGGCTGATTATACATTGTGGCTGTTGTTCTTCAGTGTTAACATGATAAAAACAGTGCAGATGCAGTGTTAAAAATACTTTTGTGCCTTTTTAAGAAATAGTGAGAGTGACCTCTTGAATTCACATTCACAATATTTATATATTAGAAAGTTGGGAGGTTTCAATTGGATATTATATAGTTTGGAAAAACTATAAATATTTTAACATTTAAGAAATCATTGTCTTTGTACGGTATAACTAGCTCTCAATACCGTGTGTCTGGTAGAATACAACATTTCGCATGTAGGGTACATTTTTCTCATTGAGATAGACAGATGTTATATTTGCAACATAATGACTTACGAAGTAAGAAGTGATTTTAGCATATGGAATTATATCTGGTTTCTACATGGTTTCAGAGCACAAAGAACCATTGTTTTTATGAATGTCTGGATACAGCAAAGCCCAAAAGACTCTCTAACATGCCAAAAAAAGATTTGCCAGTGGCTATATACAGAGTGTGAGTAGATACCTAAACAAACCTGTTATGTGTAATGTGTGGGATGACACTTACATTAGTTTATTAGACACAAAGATTACATTACACATATAAAAAAGAATAGTGAGGGTATTTATTTAAACATGTACAATTATATTTTAAATGTGAGCACAAATCACAGAATGTCACTGGTTTAAATCTACAGTTTCTCTGTAAAGTTTAGTTTTCATGTCGATTTAACATATTTTTTCCTATTAGTAAGGATCACTACACCTTCCCAACATGTACAGTGCCACTTTTATTAGCGGAAGGTAATGTAAGGATAATATACATTTTAGTATATTTGCAATTTTCTCTGAAATATTTTTTGGTTTGATCATAATAGTTTTAATTATAGAACAAGTTTGGTTTTATATTTAACTTTTAGTATACAACATATACTCTCAATTTGGTACCCATGGGGTTTAACTCCCAATGCCATTAAATGTATTTTCTTGAAGAGTGAAAGGAGTTTGCAAGCTGGTTATCAGCTGAAACCTTAAATGCTAGCACATCTAAATGCCACTGGGTTCCTCTTCTTGAGATGATCTTGAAATCACTGTTATGAAGTCCTTAGGATCTTTAAGGTTTTTGAATGGTCAGTATTCTATGCATACTTGCATATAGGGAAGGGCGAACTGTTCAGGCCAAGCATTGGTTCGGCAATGAACAGTGGTGCACTCAGCAAGTGCACAGGAAACAATTGTTAAGGAGTGGGCCAGGAAGCCGGCCGCCGCATCCTTAACAATGGATGAGTCATCAGCTGTCAGCGGGCTTCCCTGCTGACAGCTGTATGAAAAAAAAAACATTGCCGGTAATCGCAACTTTTTTAAAACACAGTGTGGGGGTCCCCCAAAATCCTTAGGTCTGGTATGGATTTTGAGGGGAACTCCCACACCAAAATGTAAAAAAATGACGTGGGCTACCCCCAAAATCCATACCAGACTCTTATCCAAGCATGCAGCTTGGCAGGCCAGGAAAGGGGGTGCGAGTGAGTGCCCCCCCTCCTGAACCATACCAGGCCAAATGCCCTCAACATGGGGGGGTGCTTTAGGGCAGGGGGGTCTCTGCCCCCCCATCCCAAAGCACCTTATCCCCATGTTGATGGGGATAAGGGACTCTTCCCCACAACCCTGGGCAATGGTTGAGGGGGTCTGCAGGCAGGCAGCTTATCGGAATCTGGAAGCCCCCTTTAACAAAGGGGCCCCCAGATCCCACCCCCCATGTATGGGGTACATTTTGCCCCTACTCATTCACCAAAAAAAGTGTCAAAAAGAAATAAAAAACACACACATTTTGACAATTCCTTTATTAACCACTTAACCACTTGCCGACCGCCAACCGCAGGTTGACGGCGACAAAGTGGTACGATATCGCAAATCGCCGTCATCTGACGGCGGCTGCGAGATTGCACACTGTGAGCACGCGCCGCCGGAGGCCAGGGAGGGCCAGGGAGCGGGTGCGGCGGCCTCGATCGCCGCCAGCTACCCACGATGCGCCCCCCGGAGTGAAAGAACGGAGGTCCGTGTAAGTAAACACGGACCTCCGTTCTGTGAAGGGGGAAGGGTTGTGAACAGAGCCTTCCTCTACACGGAAGCTGTGATCACTTCCCATCCCCTGCTAGGGCAGTCCCCCACAGTTAGAACACGCCCAGGGAACACAGTTAACCCTTAGAGCGCCCCCTGCAGGTTAACCCCTTCACTGCCAATGGCATTTACACAGTAATCAGTGCATTTTTATAGCACTGATCGCTGTATAAATGCCAATGGTCCCAAAAACGGTGAAAACATTTTTTTTTTATATTTTTTTTTTTGGATTTGTATTTTAGCAAAAAGTAAGAAATTTGGGTTTTTTTGCAAAATTGTCACACTTTTTTATTTATAGCAGTGATCAGAAATGATGCAGAGGTGATCAAATACAACCAAAAGAAAGCTTTATTTGTGGTAAAAAAAAGGACGCAAAGTTCGTTTGGGTACAACGTTGCATGACCGCGCATTTGTCAGTTAAAGCAACACAGTGCCGGATCACAAAAAGGGCTCTGGTCCTAAAGTGGGAAATCCTTCCTGGGCTGAAGTGGTTAAGAACCAGAAGGATTTCCCATGTTAGGACCAGAGCACTTTTTGTGATCCAGCACTGTGTTGCTTTAACTGACAAATGCGCGGTCATGCAACGTTGTACCCAAACGAACTTTGCGTCCTTTTTTTTTACCACAAATAAAGCTTTCTTTTGGTTGTATTTGATCACCTCTGCATCATTTCTGATCACTGCTATAAATAAAAAAGTGTGACAATTATGCAAAACAAAAAATATTTATTACGTTTTGCTAAAAATACAATCCAAAAAAAATATATAAAAAAAGTATTCATCGGTTTTGGCCGATTTATATTCTTACTCATATTTGTGGTAAAAAAAAATCGAAATTGGCGTTTATTGATTGGTTTGTGCAAAAGTTGCCATGTTTACAAACCATGAGAATTAATTTATGGCGTTTTTTTTCTTTTGTTGGACATTTTTGACACTTTTGTGGGACCAATGACATTTATACAGCCATCAGAAATTTAAATATCCACTGATTACTGTGTAAATGTCATTGGCAGTGAAGGGGTTAACACTAAGGGGGCAGTGAAGGGGTTAACTGTGTTCCCTGGGTGTGTTCTAACTGTGAGGGGGCTGGGCTGGCAGGGGCACTAGAGATCTATCTGATCCCGAGTACAGGGATCAGTAGATCTCTGACATGCCGCCTGTCAGAACGGGAAACCGCTGTTTTTACATCAGTGGTTCCCTGTTCTGGCTCTGTCAGAGGGCAGCGCGAGTTGCCAGCGGACATCGAGTCCGCCCAACCCGCGGCCCTTCTCGGGGAGCATGCGGCGGGCATGATTGCGCACCCCCTAGCCACCGTGCACAAAAGTGATGACTATAAGCGGTGATTCACGGGACAGAGCCACGCTGTCACCACTTATGGTCGTACGGCGGAGAGCAACTGGTTAAAAATAAAAAAAAAATGTCCCTAATGTAGATCCATCACAATCACAGATCATCAATCACAATCATCAATCACAATGCACGCAGTACCGACGGACCAGAAAAAAGGAAAAAAAAGCTCCACCCGCGACGAAGGCTAATCGTCATCTGCCTGCTCTGCCGTCTGGCAGTTCTTAAATAGGTAAGAGATAGAGTCACCTGCTGATGTTACCTGGTGGCACCATCCACTTGTGACATCACCAACCGGTACATTTAAAGCAAATGCACAAATGGTGGTTATATATAGAAAATACAGATGTGGAGATTTGATTAGGCTTCTTTGCTTTATATGTGTAACCCTACATATATATATAAGACCATTAGTGCCCCATGTTCCCTCGATTTTGACATTAAAGAATTATTAACAGATAGAACAGACCAGTCTTTGCTGTCAGTGAAGGTAAGGCCTGTGTGTATCAGATCCAGTTTTGTAGGTTGTTGGCCATCTGCAGTCCTCTTAAAGGATTTACTTAGGGAAGGAGAGCCAAACATTTCAAATGTGCATGTGAAGGGCAATGACATAACCGCAGATTGCACATTTTGTGATGTGATAGATGTCTTTTTCTGCTGCAGTAGAAAAAAAACATTTCCAGATTGCAGGTGCCCTTAAAACATTTCCATCACTTTTAAATCCAATTGATGAAATTTTCTCTGTCTAGCAATCTGAGAATGATATAATAAACTTACGTTGCTGCCCCACCTATGCTATCTCTTCCTTGTCACACTGAATTGATTTCCATGTCCTGTTAACCATGTCATGGCAAGCAGTAGCCATGTTACAAAATATAAGGGCTCCTTGCCAACTATTGGCTTTCAAAACATACATGTGCAAAGAGCACAAAGATTACTGCCATCAAAATGGCTACTGTAGTTCACAGGAAATCCCAATGACATCATGAGGATATCCCATGTAAATACCATGTGGAAGCATTGTAATAAACTTGATCTACAGAATGTTTTTATAGAATGCTGGGCCCTTGTTGTTACACACATCTTCTTAGCACTGTAACCAGTGCTGCTGTATCCAGTCACCAAAAACCTTTTCATCCACCCACAGCTAATGCTGTTTTACAACAATGTTCAGCCCACAAACATCTTCTGCAAGGCTATTTTAAAATGGAAGCATCATTAAAGTGGTTAAGTTGCTGTGGTACTTTTGATTCAGACTTCTTGACCAAAATTCAATAAACATCAACAATGATCCTAATATGTATTCTTCAGCTGTCAGCAGATTAAAAGGAGATCTTCCATAAGAAAAAATGCATTGAATACCATTGCCAAATTTATTATGCAAAATCATGTAGTCTGACTGTCAAGTTAGCTTCAAAACTGAGTCACTGGTTCAAAACAAATATGCTGGTTAGAAGTCACTTTTTAGCAAGGTAAGTCAGAGATCCCTACGATATTGAACTCGGGCAGCTAGATAACTATCAATGGCAGATTATAAATTCCTCTCATGACAATTTTCCAATAAATGGCATACAAGGTAATGGCTGATTAATTGTCATTCATGAGTGGCAGTGCCTATATGCAGGGATGATAATTACATAAGTTCTGGAGAAAATAATAAAATTAAAAGATGCTCTTGATAGCACAGTTAGTGAAGCATTTTAAAGTTTTGATCCCCTCTAGCTTCTATTAGGGCTGCTTGTTGGGCAAGGACAGCATATATTTGTGTGTTCTTCTTGTATAGTAGCATTTGCTCATCTTAAAATATAAGTAAAAAGAATGTTTTCAGAGAAAACTGTACATATAGCAGAATTACATTTTGAGCACTCAAAATTTTGGTTTCACTACATTAGCAGCAAGCTTACCAACACGCTCATTATTTGTGCCTTTGAGACACTTCCCTATACAGTGGAGTTTGCTTCTCTCTGAAGCAGGTATTACTTCTGTTCTTCTTAGAGAATTATGTGCTTAATGTAATACAGCTGCATGAAAACACCACTAAAGTCACCATAAATCCTTTACTACTGGATGTAATAGAGGTAGAAGAGAAATTCAGTTTACACATTAACAATCGGGGCTCTTTCAGCTTCTTTTTAGAAGTGGTCAGGACAGGTGTACTGTATATCATCCACACCTAATGTTAGCAGTCTAATTGCCTTCATTCCTCTCATGCATGGATGGAACTGTGAACTGATAAGGTCAAGGATTTATTCAATCCTGTAAGCCACTGAAAGATAAAATATTGTAAGGAATACACACATAGACAGACAGATAAATAGCACAGTGATGAGGTACATACATTTAGTAATCCACAGCACGAAAACATACCTTTACAGAAGTTATATATGAAGTACATCATTTGTGATTGGTTGTTATGAGTTTTTGCACTCTACATTATTGCTCTTTAAATTACTAAGGTTTTCCTCTATATACAGCATGTATAGGATCCTGCTGCAGGCAGAATATTCCTACCTGAGGCAGTAGCGATATACTCCTAGTACTGGGCTCAAAAAGGGCTACTATTTTCCCATCGCTGCTTCTTTTGGACTGCTTCCCTAAATATCTAGTAAACAAATTTGCAAGTGCCTCAAAAAGCCAGCATGAATTATAGGATGGATTTTTTTTCTGTAAGAACAAAAGATAAGAATCCTTTTTCTGCTGGAGGAGCTCTGGCAACCACATTTTGCATCTAATTAATCATTATAAACCATGACAGAACGACAATTCTTTTTGTGAAAAAAAACTATCTTTATGGTTAAAAGGCTAAGGCTTTTGACTTGTCAAAAAATCTTCTTACTTGAAAACTAGATTGTTTCAACTATATATAAATGTGAATGCATTTAGTAGACACCCCTGACATTGGCCTTTTCTCCTTAGAAGAAATTGTGAATCATTTGGGGGAAGAAAAAATCTAATTTCAGTTGCTTTCCAAAGATCAGTTAGCCAGGTATCAGTTGAATTGAAAAATCTTTATATGTATCTTTCCACTATGAACTTTTGCCTATGGCTACTCTAACATTCAAAATAATTTTCAAAGAACAGCAACACGAGAACCTGCGTGCATCCACTTCTTCTTTGCAACATATTATGGTTGTGAATTATTGGGGATGTGAACAGATACATGGGATAGCACAAAGGGAGCAAAAATCCAAATAACGAGGCAGATAATTTACTTAAACAAAACCATTTATTGAATATCTTCAGGTGGTTAACATATTCTTTTGGCCACGGTGTTCGACCCAAGGGGTAACCTTAAACATTGAATAATTTAAATGAAATTAAGCCATACCGGCTATTAACCATAACAGTAAATCAAGAAAAATGGTGTCCATCCAGACTATCCTGGACGATTACTCCCCACTAGGGAACACCATGACAGAACAAAGCTTAAATTAGGGAGGGAGGGTGGGTGTCGCCGCTCCTTCACGCCCACGGTGACTGCAGCTTGAGAGGACCGCGGTCCTATAAATCACCTCCCGGCGCGAGCGAGCCCCCAGCCCGCCGTTTTGCTCCAATCATGCACCTGTTGCTGTGCAGAACGGAGCCTGCGGCACCTGTAAAATAAGAGGGAAGGAGGGGGGAACAGCCTGGCCCCTTTGAGCTATCCCATGGGGTCCCGCTTAGCGCTGGGGACCCATACATGGGATAGCACAAAGGGAGCAAAAATCCAAATAACGAGGCAGATAATTTACTTAAACAAAACCATTTATTGAATATCTTCAGGTGGTTAACATATTCTTTTGGCCACGGTGTTCGACCCAAGGGGTAACCTTAAACATTGAATAATTTAAATGAAATTAAGCCATACCGGCTATTAACCATAACAGTAAATCAAGAAAAACGGTGTCCATCCAGACTATCCTGGACGACTACTCCCCACCAGTCGCAGCCGGCGTATAGCCAGCCGACTGCGACCCCCCCAACACCGTGGCTGATTCAATCAAACTCTGAAGTCCCATATTAAAGACATCTAAGCCGACGTCTGAAAGATGGACCAAATCAGATCTGAAAAGGCC
>BLSH010065610.1:30895-59444 GCA_018402905.1 Glandirana rugosa
CTAGTACGAGACGAAGTCATACAGTGTCATGTACAACCGTAAGTACCAAAGGCGTTACTTGACATCGAGGGGTCACGGCCGTCGTAAGTACGTCGGTGTCTGGTACTGTGAGGGTGGTGGTACGAACTGACATCCGAACAGAAACATGAGGAGTGGACCAACGGTGTTGTGTTCAAACTGTGGTAGACTTGGTTTATGTAAATAGAACCAGAGTAGTCTGGTGTACTGTACCAAGGTCATTAGGTACAGGAAGCGGACGAACAGAAGTCGTTTGACAAACTTCCAAAAGAACACGTAGTAGAAATCTTCTCCGAAGGAAGACCCTGCTGTCGGTACGTCTAGTGCATGTGCTCAGCGTCATATCCAGAGGTTGTCTTTGGGAAATAGACGTATGAGTGCTGCCAGCATTGCTGCAGAGGTTGAAGGGGTAGGGGGTCAGCCTGTCAGTGCTAGACCATATGTCGCACACTGCATCAAATTGGTCTGCATGGCTGTCGTCCCAGAAGGAAGCCTCTTCTAAAGATGATGCACAAGAAAACCTTCAAACAGTTTGCTGAAGACAAGCAGGCGAAGGACATGGATTACTGGAACCATGTCATGTGGTCTGATGAGACCAAGATAAATGTATTTGGTTCAGATGGTGTCAAACTTGTGTTGTGGCAACCAGGTGAGGAGTACAAAGACAAGCCTACAGTCAAGCATGGTGGTGGGAGTGTCATGGTCTGTGGCTGCATGAATGCTGCCGGCACTGGGGAGCTACAGTTCATTGCGGAAACCATGAATGCCAACATGTACTGTGACATACTGAAGCAGAGCATGATCCCCTCCCGAGACTGGGCCGCAGGGCAGTATTCCAACATAATAACGACCCCAAACACACCTCCAAGACGACCACTGCCTTGCTAAAAAAGCTGAGGGTAATGGTTATGGACTGGCCAAGCATGTTTCCAGACCTAAACCCTATTGAGT
This sequence comes from Glandirana rugosa, assembly GCA_018402905.1. Taxonomy (NCBI): domain Eukaryota; kingdom Metazoa; phylum Chordata; class Amphibia; order Anura; family Ranidae; genus Glandirana; species Glandirana rugosa. The sequence goes on from BLSH010065610.1 coordinate 31,865, forward strand.
ATCTGTGGGGCATCCTCGAATGTAAGGTGGGGGAGCGCAAGGTCTCTAACATCCACCAGCTCTGTGATGTCATCATGGGGGAGTGGAAGAGAAATCCAGTGGCAACCTGTGAAGCTCTGGTGAACTCCATGCCCAAGAGGGTTAAGGCAGTGCTGGAAAATAGTGGTGGCCACACAAAATATTGACACTTTGGGCCCAATGTGAAAATTTTCACTTAGAGGTGTACTCACTTTTGTTGCCAGTGGTTTAGACATTAATGGCTGTGTGTTGAGTTATTTTGAGCGGACAGCAAATTTACACTGTTATACAAGCTGTACACTAACTACTTTACATTGTAGCAAAGTGTCATTTCTTCAGTGTTGTCACATGAAAAGGTATAATAAAATATTTACAAAAATGTGAGGGGTGTACTCACTTTTGTGAGATACTGTATATAAGCTGTCTGATGAGCTCATTTGCTGCTGACATGCATCCAATGCATATTGCCTTATTTACATAAAAAAACACCTATTTGGAATCTGAATGATGAGTCAGCCTTAACATCAAGTGGAAATAAATTATGTAACCAAATAAATTGTATGATTGTGGTACCCTAAGAACATCATTTGTTTTCCATAGACATTATCAGCTGTCATGACTGACTTCCATACTGATTTAACAGTTGTATTGAATCCTCCTTCTCAAAAGGTTTTCATATTTGGCAATGTAGCATTCAGTTATTCATTCCCTAACCTACGCTAGCCAGTTCATACACATTTATGATCACATTTTCGGAACCAATTATTCTTTGCTTAAGTCGTTTCCTGAACATGATGATGTAGCTGTTGCTACTGCAATTTTATTATATTCTCAGTTAAACAGTGTTTCACAATATTACAGATGACATCACTTACTGGAACTGGTTTGTGCTAAAAATCATTATGATCCATAGATAGCAGTGATGCTACTAACAGCTTCTTCAATGCAAGGTAATGCCTTCTTGATAAATGCTTCATAGAACAATTGTATCAGAAATTATAGATAACATATTTGTGTTACAATATAGACTGCACTTATAAAGCAAATCTTAATTAAATCTACAGAAAATCATCCAGTAGCACTTATCTTGTAATTCCAAGCTCCAAACTTTTTAGAATATGGTGCCCAGAGAGCTCTCTTATGTAGATACCAACTTCAACTAGGCCCAATTTAACCTACAATTTCCCACCTCCCATGACACACTATTAGCTGACAGCTATCATCAGTGTCTGCATTACCATTCTGTTAATACGTTACAAAGTTAGATATGTATTCATTACTCTTTTTTTCCTAATATTATAATTAAATCTGGGATAAACAAATACAAGATCCATGTACAGGGCTTTTTTTCTCAGAGAATAGGTGCAGGAGCTCCTTCCTTCCGAGTCACCCCTTGACTCAGCCCCCTACTCATCTCCAAGCACCGTTCTTTGTTTCCACCCCTTACCCGCCTCCCAGTACCGCCCCTTTTAGAGAATACAGAACCAAGTATTTTGTGGTGGAATTTGTTAATGATAGCAAGAAAGGCAGTAAAATAGATCTGGACACCCCAGCAACAATAGATCCATCACAGCAACAAGGGACTGCCAACAGCCAGCATCAGTAGACCCTCCAACAACCAGCAACATCAGACCCCTACCTCAACAATAGATCCCTCCCAGCAATGATTGACCCCCCCCCCCTCCAGCAGTATAAGACCCACCTTCAGCCACAATAAATCCCTCACAAGCAACAGAAGACCTCCCCAGCAACATTAGACCCCTACCTCAACAATAGATCCCTCTCAGCAATGATTGACCCCCCTCCAGCAGTATAAGACCCACCTCCAGCCACAATAAATCCCTCACAAGCAACAGAAGACCTCCCCAGCAACAACAGACCCCTACCTCAACAACAGATTCCTCCCAGCAATGATTGACCCCCCCTCCAGCAGTATTAGACCCACCCCTAGCCACAATAGATCACTCACAAGCAACAGAAGACCTCCCCAGCAACAATAGACCCCTTGCTCCACAAAAACAGATCTCCTCCAGCAACAATAGATTTCCCAGCATGAATAGACCCTCCGTCATACCCCGCCCCCCTTGCCATTACATGCATTCAGATCTGGAGGTGCCGGAACTGCGTTCCCCCGCGTTCCCGCTGAAAAAAAGCCCTTTCCATGTATAATCTTGCTTGAATCCTGATATCCTTTCTGTATTTCTTCAGGCTCTGTACAATAATCTAGAATTAAACAATTGCTTTCCCTCTACCCCTGTGCAGGAGTTTGGTGTAATGAAGATTGACCACTGCTGTTCTCACTCATAATGTGGGGTAACTGGTCTTGTATCTGCCCCCTTCCTGTGGACTTCTGTAGGCAGCCTGTAGTCAGTGGGACTGCCAGGTCACACCCATAGTTCTGTTCTCTGTGCAGGCTATGTACAGCACAGTGATGATGCCTCCACCACCTCTTTCTGGGTGTGTAAAAGCATCTAGTGCAAAGTGGATTTATATTCAAAACAGTAGTAAACTGCCAAAACAATTCACAAAAGATCCCCTGTAAAATATATAGCATAATGTGCTAGTATGCATGTCATACTAGCACATTATGAAAGACTTACCTTAGAATAAAGCCTTTTAGCTGCACACTGTCATCGGTGACAGGACTTCCATCTTCACCAGGTCTTCTTTCCGGGTTCGCAGGCTTTCGGTTGTTTGACTGGCTGAGCAACGATGATGTCACTCCAGCGCTTGCGCGAGTGAGTCACGGCCACGACAAGGCTCTCTCAATAGATGGTACGCCGTCCATTGAGAGCGCAGTGCGCATGCGCTGGTGGTGTCACCGGCTGCCACTATAGTAAATATCTCCTAAACGGTACAAGTTTAGAAGATATTTTCTGTACCTACAGGTAAGCCTTATTATAGGCTTAACATAACAAAAAATATATAGTTAGATCCAGGCAGGTCCATTATACAGTTGTGCTCATAAGTTTACATACCCTGGTAGGAATGTATGATTTCTTGGCCATTTTCCAGAGAATATTACTGATAACACAAAAACGTTTCTTTCACTCATGGTTAGTGTTTGGCTGAAGCCATTTATTATCAATTAACTGTGTTTACTCTTTAAATCATAATGACAACAGAAACTACCCAAATGACCCTGGTCAAAAGTTTACATACCCTGGTGATTTTGGCATGATAACATGCATACAAGTTGACACAAAGGGATTTGAATGGCTATTAAAGGTAACCATCCTGACCTGTGATCTGTTTGCTTGTAATTACTGTGTGTGTATAAAGGTCAGTGAGTTTCTGGACTCCTGACAGACCCTACATCTTTCATCCAGTGCTGCACTGACGTTTCTGGATTCTGAGTCAAGGGGAAAGCAAAAGAATTGTCAAAGGATCTGCGGGAAAATGTAGTTGAACTGTGTAAAACAGAAAAGGGATATGAAAAGATATCCAAAGGATTGAGAATGCCAATCAGCAGTGTTCAAACTCTAATCAAGAAGTGGAAAATGAGGGGTTCTGTTGAAACCAAACCACGGTCAGGTAGATAAACTAAATTGTCAGCCACAACTGCCAGGAAAATTGTTCGGGATGCAAAGAAAAACTCACAAATAACTTCAGGTGAAATACAGGACTGTGATGTGGAAACCAGCGCCTTCCCTAATCTCAAACTAATAAATTGACAAATTGACATGTGAATCACACTAAATAATGTGCTGAAAGTGAGGTGAATGTGAACTGTGCGGTTATGGGATATATGAAGAGGGGGCTGCTGTACTCAGGGAATGCCTGCTGGAAATCTATTAGAATATATATCAGCGCCCGTCCCTCTAAAAGTGAATCACTCTATAAAAATAAATATAATATAAAGTATATCTGGAATGTATGATAAAACATAACATTGCAAACAATCAATAAATATATCATATAAAATAAAATAAATACATGTGATAGCCAATGTCTCGTAAACAATACACAACTGGGAATTGCTGTGCTCAGGTTGATGACCTGCTCTAAAGTCAAAAACAACAAGGAGAACAACAGTCCAAATAGTCCACAAGTCAATGGGCTAATCCTTAATTAAAGTGATGAGTGCTTCAAAAGTGCTGTAGATAAAGTGCAAATCCGTGCTCCAACAATCAATAAATGTGCAGTGAAGTGACACACATTGGATGGTGACCCCCTTTTGTGCCCGCACTCACCAGAAGACGTGGACCCACTGCTTTTCAGTCAGTGGGTCAACAAAAGCCAAATTCTGGTGGGGGCTCAAGATCCCGGACGTCAAAAAAGATCTCAATGAGATAAATCCTTTCACCATTGCGATGTCCAAGGGCACTCAGAAAATAAAAATAAGGAAAACCATAGTGTGTACTGTACGATAAATCTTTAATTGCGCAAATGTACAAATCGTACTTACAGAACCCAACTAGGTCTTCAGCGTATATAAAAATAATCCAATACTGACAGTTCAAATGGTCTAATTTACAGAATTACCAAGTGCACTGAGTGGAGACAATAGTATAGGTCAAAGCGGCAGGCGGTGACCAGCAGGAATTGCAGCATGAAGTCTATATGCAGCCTAGTAGTGGAAAACATCTACAGCCTGAATAACAATAGGCAATTGTGTGGAGCCAGCATGAAAATGACACGCCCGTGTCAACTACCATATAGGTTATAGGCACAGTCCAGTTAATGATTATGACGAGTAGCCACATACAGTAAATTTGTGGGAGACACTCCCAAGTCTATCCTCACAGAGGGTACTCACAGTCACCGGTACAGCTGGATGCCTGGATCAAGGGGTTGTCAGGGCTCACTTGAGAAATGGATTTCTGACCGATATCTCTCAGAATACGCTGGTGCTCAATAGGTGTCACTCAAAGGCTGGCATGACCCTGCTCTGATGGTGGGAATGGTCACCTCACAGTACAGGACCAAAAAACAGATGGATGATTAGGTAACAAGGGATTGTCATCCTCGTGGTGCAGATGACACAGCGCGTGTGGGAGGGCCATCGCATTGAGGCATTATTATAGGATTGCCTGTAGGTACAAGTAAATAAGATAGGCTTTACTACCACTTACATTGTGACTTTTAGGGCTCTTGAATATGAGCAGTTTGGCCCATACAATGTGAAATCACTCAATTTTCGGGTGCAGGGGAGGCTTAGATTCAGCATGCATACCACTATAAAGCCAAAATCCATGACAAGCAGAAATATGCGGTGGCGGTATTTGGCTGGACTCTGCCCCAAGTAATACTAGTGTTCAGGGTTGTACTCATTCAGGGACCAACCAATCATAGCAATTCTTCATTCAGACATTTCTGAACACATAAGGCCCTAACGCAAGTATCGATTGGTACATTGACCAGCCCTGAACAGTCACAGAGTATTTTGGTCAGTCATTGATTTTGATTGTCGTACACTGCACCTATGCCTCCCTTGCACCAAAAACACAGTTTTTTTAGGTTATATGGGCCAAACCACCAATGCTCACGAGCCCTTAAAGCCCAACTCTGGGAAACTTAAAAACTGTACCTTGCAGAGGGGCTGCATCTGCACTGCATGGGTTCATTGATTATTTAGGTCTAAGGTAAATGGAAAAGAAGATTTAATAACCTGATCCACTGCCCTGCAAGAATCGTCCCCACAGTACCTTCTCCTCCCATGCTACAACGGTCTATCGATCTTTCAATCAACTTCAGTACAACTATCCTGCTGGGGTTCTTTTTCTTACAATCACTGTGGGCAGCTATAGCCACCAGCAGTGATCATTGTATTCTGACAGCGGGGAAACCCCCTGCTGCCAGAGTACAGTAGCACAGTCGGAGAGAAGGAAAGAAAATGACATAATCCGCCAGCCTTATTTCATCTTTACCAAAAAAGAAACCTGCCTATGCAGATGGGGCATCTGTAGATAAAAACAAACTGTGCTGCTTTGACTAAAGCTGTATAATGCCATTGCTATAGGTGCAGGCCAATTATGTACCTCATAAAGCCTGACTGGAAAACTACCAGGATGTTGCTAAGGACCAGCTGTTATTGTTCACCTTCACCATCATAGGAGTGCGCTTCCAAACACTGAGCTCAATGATACTGCATCAGGAGAGATAAAGCGCCCGTAAGAAATCAGAGAAAGAGCTCACTCCTGTGAAGGTGAAGGTGAACAGTAGCAGGTGGGTCTCTTAGCACATCCTAGGAGTTTTCTAGTCAGGCTTCTCAGCCTCTTTTTATCTAAAGACATCATTTATCTGCATAGGTGGTTTTTGTTAAAGGCGAACTATGCCTTTAAGGTTTGGTTTAAGCCAAAAATATTGTATATAATTATGTATATATTAAAAAGATGGTTTGCCAGTAAAGCATTGGAACATGCTGGTAGTGGTTTTAGGGGATCCTCCATGCTCCTGTTTTGAGAATGCTCTATACCTCTTGGCGCCTCGCCAAAAACTTTATTGAATTATCTCTTCAGCCCTGACGGGTTAATTAGTGCAGCATGATGGTAATCCTCTGAATATGGAAGCCTATAGTTTTATCTTTGTTCCTACCAGAAGACACTGTCTATGTACTATTGAGGAACGTTGCCTTTCATTTCCTGTCTCAGAAACATACCAGGAAGTCACAGTAAATTTCTATTAAGGGAAAGGATTTCCTCTTTTAGACAGTTGTCACCAGAACAAGTGTCCCCATAGGAAGATTTTCCTTCATCTTTTGTTCTGGTGACAATTCCACCCAAAATTTAGATTTCCCCTTACTTAATGTTCCAATGACAATAGTCACTTGAACACGCAGGGGTCTAAATCTACCAAGCAGGGACACAGGCCTTCCCCACTCTATCCAAATGAAAAACAAAAAAAAAAATGACTATACATACACTCTGGACTGAACACTGTGTCTGTATAATCAAACACATTGCAGCAGATGTACCTAATTACAATGCAGTTGATACATTAAAAGTATCCCCATAGTGGTATGTAAATTTATTGAACATAAAAAGATTCTGTGCTCTAAACCACTAAATGAGAATTAATTGAAACTGTTGTATCTGTATCATAAATCAGTGCTAAAGAAGTGAAGGCATAAATAGGCTTAAAACATTTATCCCAATAAATATAAAATACCAATCAATATCATAAATATGCAACTCTGTTGAATAAATGTCATGTGTAATGATAATATTCTAATTAATAAGTGCAGTGCATTAACATCCATCCGGCACTATTTGAAAAGTGTCTTCTTCAAACAATTAAAGTATAACTACAGGCAAAACCGTTTTGTTTAGATTTAGAGTGGAGAGGGATTAGAACGCTTGTCAATTGTTATTGCTGTCTGTGCCCCCATTTAGGAGATCCACCCTCTCTTTTTGTCCTGTTTATCATTAATATTTAAAGTGGAAGTAAAAGAAAATCCCACATTTTGGGTTGTCCACAGAAAACTAAGAGGGGAAATCTTCCAATGGGGACACTAGTTCTGGTGACCTGAAGGTCCCCAAAGAACCCCCTTAATTTGCAGGGATTTCCTCTCACTTCCTGTTCTGGCTATGGGACAGGAAGTGAAGGGAAATCTCCCCAAGGTATACAGATGGTGAAAAAAAATTTGGTAGGTGTCATAACCCTTCCTCTATTCAAAATGAAAAAAAAAAATGCCAATGTTTTTTCTTTAAGTGCAGTGTACAAATGGTGCTGCAAAAGTAGCCAGAAAGTTACTTTCAATAGTACTTAAAGTTCTAGATCCATCACTCCTAGGATAACCTCAGTGACCACATGCACTCACCAGATATAGATAACTCTTAGAAGAAAAAAAAATCCTAAATGCGCTTGAACATAAAAACCCAGTAATGGAATAAATCCTTCCTTAGTTGCTTCCAATGGATACCAAAATAGAAAGATGCAGAAAATAGGAAAGAATTAAAGGTTAGAAGGAAGCAAAAAAAAAACCTCACAAATAAAATGCTTTATCCAGCACTCAGAATCACAACATGTGTCTTTAGTAAACCGCACCACACATACTTCTGGCTTCAGTGTGTGGGGTCATCTTCCAGCGTCTCAGGAGCAGTTAAAACACTGTGTTTCCATTGCAGCAATTAGGCTTCCATTAACCCTTCGTGCTCTTTAGAAAATGTATCACTTACACTTACTGACCCCGCTAGTGTCCAGTATGTTGTTTTCGTTAGAGGTTGTCCCACCTTAACTGTTTGGAAACGTTCCATTGATCATATAATTATTGTGTGGGAGGGAACGCCAGAACCTTTGGTATTCTTTCAAGAGTGCCTTAACATTAATCAATATGGTATGACATTTTTGAGCACATGGGACTTTATTAGTATTAACGTCTTGGATCTGGTTACTTTTTTCTATCACATGGTAACATTTACATGAAGACCTTTTTTAAGAAAACAGGTAGGAACAGCTATATTCTTACTACAAGTTGTCACCATCCAAAAATGAATTTCATGTTATTAATGAGGATTATACAGAAGTTATTTATTAGAGTGGAACTATTACACATGAGCTTTAGTCAAAGGAGTTTTATTTTTTTAATATTAATTGGTATTTGATATTTATTTATTGGGATACGTATTTTATATGCTCACTGCACTTTCTTTAGCATTGCATATGGTTTATTCTATATGTAAATGTATGGTTTAAAGTTTGGAATACAACTTCTGGAGCATTTTTTGAAGCCAAATAACACAGTATATGTATGTTATTGTTTTTTGAGCGGTTATTGTATTGCCTATACATCATCCTAATCTAATAGGCGACAACTCTAGAGTATTAGAGTTTTAAAATCATTTAAAAAAATCGATGTGTTGAATGACTCACTGGAATTTAGTTACTTTTATTGAAGAAGGATGAGGCCTCCACAGCAGGAATACTTTTCCTGGTGTGGAAGCTTTGAGGTGGTGGCATTCAGCTTAAAGTGGAACTGAATCCATTGATTGAACGGTTTTTCATAGCAATGAAGGGGGATTCTGCCCTATTCACACATTCTGACAGTGGGGGTACTCCTCCACTGTAAAAATACACATATCAGTACTGCAGTCTTTTGTCTGCAGCGCTGATAGAGTGGCTTTTATCTCTCAGGGCGGTTGAACAGAAGTTGATCTGCAGATCGATTTCTGTTCAACTGCAGTGGTCACACATGCATTGAAATTCAGCCAGTCCCCGATGAACTGGCTAAATTTCTATCCACCTATGGCCGCCTTTATATTTAAGCCGTACCGTGAATGAAAACTGTCATATTCTCTTGTTCTCGCAACCGAACTGTCAATCTATCAAATGGCTGGTGTGATATATGATCTCATGTGCTGCAGCTGCAGAGCAAACAGAGGCTAAGATGCCCACTTCTTTGGCTGTAAAGGTTATGAGGGTCTAGTTATGCTTTAAGCTACAAACATATGCTTTAACTATTTGCTTACTGGGCACTTAAACCCCCCTCCTGCCCAGACCAATTTTCAGCTTTCAGTGCTCTCACAATTTGAATGACAATTACTCAGTCATGCAACACTGTACCCATATGAAATTTGCATCCTTTTTTTCACACAAATAGAGCTTTCTTTTGGTGGTATTTAATCCCCACTGGGTTTTTTTATTTTTGCACTATAAATGAAAAAAGACCGAAAATTTTGAAAAAAAAAACACATTTTTCTTAGTTTCTGTTATAAAATTTTGCAAATTAGTAAATTTTCTTCATACATTTTGGCCACAATTTATATTATTGCATATCTTTGGTAAAAATAACCCAAATTAGTGGATATTATTTGGTCTTTGGGAAAGTTATAGAGTCTACAAGCTATGGTGCTAATCATTGAAAATTTATCACACCCGATGTACCGACAGCCTATCTCATTTCTTGAGACCCTAACAGGCCAGGAAAGTACAAATGACCCCTTTTTTTGAAAGTAGACATTCCAAGGTATTTAGTAAAAGGCATGGTGAGTTTTTTTGAACTTGTCATTTTTTCTCATAATTCTTTGCAAAATGAAGATTTTTTTTTTTCACAAAATTGTCATTGTAATGGGTTATTTCTCTCACATGGCATATGCATACCGCAAATTACACCCCAAAACACATTCTACTACTCCTCCTGAGTATGGCAATACCACATGTGTGGGACATTTTCACAGCCTGGCCACATACAGAGGCTCAACATGCAGGGAGCACCGTCAGGTGTTCTAGGAGCACATCTAACTTGTTGACTATCTATTACACTTTTGAAGGCCCTGGAGCACCAGGACAATGGAATTGCCCACAAAATGACCCCATTTTGGAAAGCTAACACCCCAACGTATAATCTATGAGGCATAATACGTCTTTTGAATGGTTAATCTTTTTCCAGAAGTTTTTGGAAAACGTGGAAAAAAATGAAAACGCATTTTTTTTTACACAAAGTTGTCCATTTATAAGATATTTCCAACACAAAGCATGTACATAGCAAAAATGACACCCCAAAATACATTCTGCTACTCCTCCTGAGTATGGTGATACCAAACGTGTGAGACTTTTACACAGCCTGGCCACATACAGAGGCCCAACATTGAAGTAGCATCTTCAGGCGTTTTAGAAGCATAAATTACACATCTCATTTCTCAACCTATTACACTTTTGAAGGCCCTGGAGCACCAGGACAATGGAAATGCCCACAAAATTACCCCATTTTGGAAAGTTAACACCCCAACGTATAATCTATGAGGCATAATACGTCTTTTGAATTGTTCATTTTTTTCCAGAAGTTTTTGGAAAATGTGGAAAAAAATGAAAACGTATTTTTTTTTTACACAAAGTTGTCCATTTATAAGATATTTCAAACACATAGCATGTACATAGCAAAAATGATACCCCAAAATACATTCTGCTACTCCTCCTGAGTATGGTGATACCACATGTGTGAGACTCTTACACAGCCTAGACACATACAGAGGCACATTATGCAAGAACACTATCTGGTGTTCTAGGGACACACAGCATGCACATACCAAAATACATTCTTCTGAGCAAATGGTAAACAAAAGATTGCCTGTGGGTTTAGTAGCACAGTTGTCCACAGGAGGATAGCACTGGTCCAAGCAGCAGGCAGGGACTTGGTCAGCAACAGCGAACACAATTGTTCAGGCAACCGACAGCGAATGCAATTGTCCAGGCAACAGGCAGGAATACTGTCCATAGTCAGTACAGGTGGCATACAGGGATACTGTCCATATACAGTCCAGGGTCATTGCAGGCAGAGATATTATCAACAGTGCCAAGTTATTGGTCCTGGTAGTAGGCAGGAACATGGCCCATAGCACAGGTAGCAGCAGAGGTGTGGTCAGTTCATGCGGCAGGCAGAGGCATGATGGCAGTAATCCCTACAGGCAGCAGGCATAGGGAGGGCCTCGGTCAGGACAGAATGGGGACAAGGGTAGAGGCTTCATCCACCCAATCTCTTTGAAGCCTCCGAGTCTCCAGACCCTAATGCGGGAGAGAGAAAACAAAAACAATGTTTTCTTCTTCCAGAAATAACATTCTGGAGCCCCTCACATATGTGAGACCCCTGTGTTGTGAATCCCACTACTCCAGCAGCAGGGTACAAGATCAGTCCAAGAGACAGGCAAAAAACATGGTCAAACAGTCCAGAGTCAGTTCCAGATCAGGCAGAGGTATATACAGAATCGGTAGGCAGAAGCATGGTCGATTGACAGTCCAGGGTCAGTTGCAGATCAGGCAGAAGTATGTACAGAATAGGTAGGCAGAAGCGTGGTTGAATAACAAGCCAGGGTCAGTTCCAGAACAGGCAGAGACACTACAAATGTGTTAAAGTGTGATAACGGCGGAAGCAGTCACCTATGCATAGGCCTGGTTGGGAAGGGCACTGGGAGCAATAATACGCGGTGTCTCTTCTTATTCCTCTACTGGCACACACCTTACATTTTTTCTGGCGTCTTTTGCCTGTTGGTCTGGTAGGGATCTTATCAATAAAATGGCGTTTGGAGAGTTGACTAAGAAAATCGGATCAAATATTTTCTGGCGGGCCATTCGGGAATAGTAGGGCGGTGATAATTATCTTCTGGTAGCCAAGGAAGGGTTGGGGCTTTTGGTGGACTTGTGGTAACATACATAGGAGGTATATATGGCCAATTGGAAAAAATAAATCGCTACTTTTTTGTACCAGTGATATGTCCGTCTTGTGACAAGGTATGGTTCCAGCATTTCGTCGTTGTAGTCGACTCCCCCCCATGAATAAATTGTATTCATGTACACATCTTGGCTTCTGGATTGGGCCATTCCTTCTGGGGATCTCCATGAAGGTATTATTATGAATTGATGACAGTAGGTAGACATCCCTTCTGTCCCTCTAGTTCACTGCCAGAATCTCCTCATTTCGCAGGCTGGCCGTCTCCCCTCTTCTTAACCTCATATTGACGAGCCGTTGAGGAAAAACCCTTCCTGTTCATTCTGACAGTGCCACGTGCTGGCGTGTTCTTCGGGTGAAGGTGTCGGAACAGAGGCAGACTGGTGTAGATGTTGTCTACATATAAATGGTAGCCTTTTTCTGGAAGGGATAAATAAGGTTCCAAACTATTTTTCCACTCGATCCTAAATAGTCAGGGCAATTAGGGGGGTGCAGCTGGGAGTCTTTTCCTTCATACACTATGAAGGCATAAGTGTACCCCATGGCTCTGTCACAAAGTTTGTATACTTTGACCCCATAGCAGTTCCTCTTGCTTGGAATAAACTGCTATATTCCCAGCCTGCCGGTAAATTTTACTAGTGACTCGTCTACACAGATATGTTGGTCTGGGGTAAACACCTGGGGGAATTTCTCTGAAAAATAATCAAAGTAGTGGCCGAATTTTAAAAAGCTTATCAAAATTGGGGTAATTTCGGGGAAGGCACTGTGTGTTGTCGTTGAAGTGCAGGAACCTCATTATCATTAGATATCTTGTTCGGGACAATATCATGGAGAAGACTGGCATGTGGTCGACGGGGTGAGTTGACCAATAGTATCGTAATTCATTATTTTTGTTGAGTCCCATACAAATTGTTAGGCCAAAAAAACTCTTAAACTCCTCCACTGTAAGCTCTCTCCACTCAAAGGGGCGTGAATAATATGACGTGGGATTGTTTCTAATAAATTGTTGTGCATATAAGCTGCACTGGGCCACAATTGAGGCAAGCATGTCCTCTGTAAAAAATAATTTGAAAAAATCCATTGGGGAAAAATCGTCTGTGTCCACCTAGACTCCTGGCTGGGCAGTGAACGGGGGAATTCTAGCTGCTCCTGAATCAGAAGGAAGCCACAATGGATTTTGAAGGGAATAGGGAAGGGCAGCATGGGTCCTAACCCTTTGGGGCTGAGGTACTGTGGTGCTGGTGGATGGCCTTGTGGTGCTGGTGGATGGCCGTGCATTGCTGGTGGATGGCTGTGCCGTGCTGGTGGACGGCACTGCGGTGCTGGTGGATGCTAATTCCTTCTCACCAAAACGCCTTCGCCTAGCAGGCGGACCATCTTCCTCCTCTGAATCAGTCAGTGTTTCACTGCTGAGGACGGGTTCATACTCTACATCAAACTCAGAATCTAAAGAGGAATCTGAAGTAGAGAGCTCCCCGTTGCTCTTGTCGGCCTCTGTTACAATTTGGTATGCCTCCTCTGCAGAAAAGGATCTTTTGGCCATATTTTTGTTGATGACTGGCACTGGCGACTGGCACAGGTGGGCACTGGTGACAGATGTGCACTGATGAGGCAGCACAGATGTGCACTGATTATACGGCACAGATGGGCACTGATGACTGGCACAGATGGGAACTGATGACTGGCACAGATGGGAACTGATGACACAGATGTGCATTGATGAGGCAGCACAGATGTGCACTGATTATGTGGCACAGACGAGCATTAATGACTGGCACAGATGTGCACTAATTATGCGGCACAGATGTGCATTGATTATGCGGCACATATATGCACTGACTGGCACAGATGGGCACTGATGACTGGCACAGATGGGCACTGATGACTGGCACAGATGAGCACTGATGACACAGATGTGCACTGATGAGGCAGCACAGATCTGCACTGATTATGCAGCACAGATGAGCACTAATGACTTGCACAGATGGGCACTGATTATGCGGCACAAATGGGCACTGATGACTGGCACAGATGGGCACCGATGACTGGCACAGATGGCGCCGATGACTGGCACAGATGGGCACTGATGACTGGCACTGGGGGGCACTGATGACTGGCACATGTGGGGCACAGATGTGCACTGATGAGGTGGCACAGATGTGCACTGGTGAGGTGGCACTGATGATTGGCACAGATGGGCACTGATGAATGGCACAGGTGTGGGCACTGATGAATGGCACAGGTGTGGGCACTGATGAATGGCACAGGTGGGCACTAAAAATGGCACAGGTGGGCACTGACCCTGATGGGTACTTTTTGGGCACTGTTTTGGCACTTTGGGCACTGTAACAAAATGGTAATGCAGCAGAGGTCACTCACATTAAATCACAGAAGCTCTCCTCCTCACACGCTGTCTCTGTGTAAGGAGGAAGAGCCGTCCATGAGAGATGATCTCATATGTTTACAACTGAGATCATCTCTCATTGGACACCCCGATCAGGTGGTAAATGGCCGCTGTGATTGGCCATTTACCACGATCTGTGATCGGCTGTGTCCAAGGGACACGGCGATCACAGATTTTCCCCAATGCATGCCCTCACGGGCGCACGGGGAGCGCGCGACCGGGAGGACGTCTATTGACGGCCTCCTGGCATTTTAGAGCCGTGCTGTAGCCGTCATTCGGCTATGGCTCGGATAGGAGGAGGTTAAGCTACAAACATAGTTCAAAGCATAGTTCAAAGAAATGTTGTGTAGCACCTTCTTAGATAGGTTGCTAGTCAGTAGAAAAATTTATTTTGGTTCGGTGTTAGTTATCGCAGTTTTTGATTTGTATAGTTGTGCATTGGGTTTTTCCCTAAGCTCCGTGGGGTTATGATGTTTCACTGTTGTCAGTAGGTTTTACTGGTTCCACTGATTATAGTATGAGGTTTCCCTGCCAGGCTGTGTTATGATATTCATTTTTCCAGCAGCCAGTAGGAAGTACTGGTCACTTGGGCATGATAGGGGGTGGTGTAAATATTTGGGGGAGGCCATATGCTAACTCTGTTGCCTCAGGCTAAGGCCTGAGGAGCTGCTGATGGACTGTTCATGCTTCTAGGCCCAGAAGCCTCACTGGGGCCTGCCTTTTTGGAGCACAGGCCTACACATCTGGCCTAAGAGATTCCCCAGCTGGGAAAGCTGCATCTCTGAAATTTGTACCACTGGTTCATTTGCTGTCCATCGGGTTCCTGGCTGTGGCAGAGCCTAGGAGCCATATCTGTAATTAAAAAAACACCCCTGGGACTTCACCCTTTAAAGACCCTATCTACTATCACCTCACTAGAAGGCATCTGGAAGCTAAGTCTGGGTGGCTATCCCTTGGCCTCTTGAGTAAAAGGCTGTTTGCTGCTCTGGGTAATGTTTGTTGCTGCAAGGGGATATGAGCCAATGTAGTGTTAAGGGTTATAGAATGCTCAATTACCTCTAATCTGGCCTTTCCCTTTCAGTCTCAGGGAACAAGTACTATATTTTCAGGACAGTGAAGTTAGTATCCTCATCTTCAAAACCACATTTATCAGAGTATCCCATGCCCTACACCTCTCCTCAGTTATTTGTTTTTAGCATTAAACTTAAAAAAAAATCCCATAGACTGTATAATCAACACACTTAACCCGCACTTATGATAACTGTATATAAGATAGAAGAGCAGCTGGCACAATTCACTGGCAATAAATGGTAACATATTTTCCAGCACCTTAACCCTTTTGGGCATGGAGTTCACCAGAGCTTCACAGGTTGCCACTGGAGTCCTCTTCCACTCCTCCAGGACAACATCGCGGAGCTGGTGGATGTTAGAGACCTTGCGCTAAGGCAGTGATTATCTTGGAGGTATGTTTGGGGTCGTTATCATGTTGGAATACTGCCCTGGGGCCCAGTCTCCGATGGAAGGGGATCATGCTCTGCTCCCCCCACCGTGCTTGACTGTAGGCAACACACACTTATCTTTGCACTCCTCACCTGGTTGCCACTCCACACGCTTGACACCATCTGAACCAAATAAGTTTATCTTGGT
The DNA here is from genome assembly GCA_018402905.1 of Glandirana rugosa. Classification (NCBI taxonomy): domain Eukaryota; kingdom Metazoa; phylum Chordata; class Amphibia; order Anura; family Ranidae; genus Glandirana; species Glandirana rugosa. The sequence goes on from BLSH010065610.1 coordinate 48,037, forward strand.
CTCATCAGACCACAGGACATGCTTCCAGTAACCCATGTCCTTAGTCTGCTTGTCGTCAGCAAAATGTTTGTGGGCTTTCTTGTGCATCATCTTTAGAAGAGGCTTCCTTCTGAGACGGCAGTGATGCAGACCAATTTGATGCAGTGTGTGGCGTATGGTCTGAGCCCTGACAGGCTGACCCCCCGACCCCTTCAAACTCTGCAGCAATGCTGGCAGCACTCATACGTCTATTTCCCAAAGACAACCTCTGGATATGAAGCTGAGCATGTGCATTCAACTTCTTTGGTCAACCATGGCGAGGCCTGTTCTGAGTGGAACCTGTCCTGTTATACCACTGTATGGTCTTGGCCACAGTGCTGCAGCTCGGTTTCAGGGTCTTGGCAATCTTCTTATAGCCTAGGCCATCTTTATATAGAGCAACAATTTTTTTTTCAGATCCTCAGAGAGTTCTTGTAACACTAACGAGTCACAAGACACTGGGGAGGGAAAATGGCTAATTGTGCCCAATTTGGACATTTTTACTTAGGGGTGTACTCACATTTGTTGCCAGCGGTTTAGACATTAATGGCTGTGTGTTGACTTATTTTAAGGGGACAGCAAATTTACACTGTTATACAAGCTGTACACTCACTACTTTACATTGTAACAAACTGTCATTTCTTCAATGTTATCACATGAAAAGATAGAATAAAATATTTACAAAAATATGAGGGGTGTACTCACTTTTGTGAGGTACTGTATATACAAGTGCAGTGTAGTTCACAAGTGAAGATCAAAATAAAAGAATTCAAGGGTGCAATTTCCAAAATCAAAGTGCCATGACAGATCCTCCACCGACAGTATTCCACACACTGACCCTTACCCTCAGGGATGGAGCACTACTTTCATAGCAGTCAAATATGCTGTATGTGATCAGGGCTGGTGCAAGGATTTTTGAAACCCTAGGCGGAACCTCATTTTGCCGCCCCCCCCTTGGCTCCACCCCCTTTTCCCTGCCCAGCCTGAACAGCACCAATGAATTGCAGCCTGATCAGCGCTTATCAAATGCAGCCACTCCAGTGCTCATCAAATACAGCTTCACCAGCACCAATCAATACAGCCTCACCTGTGCCCATCATATACAGCTTCACCAGCACCAATCAATACAGCTTCAACTGTACCCACCAAATACAGCTTCACCTGTGCCCATCAAATACAGCTTCACCTGTGCCCATCAAATACAGCTTCATCTGTGCCCATCAAATACAGCCTCACTGGGGGTGGGGGCGGGGGGGGGGGGTATTTGGCAGATCAGTCACTATTTCTATATACATTTGCAAATGGCATGTGATAATACAATCTCATTATCTCAGTCAGACAGTGTCAGTTTTTAATGAATCAATGCAGAGCAGCCAGTGACAGATCAACAGTGGCCAGGCGCCCCTAGGCGGCAGTGCGCCCTAGGCGGCCGCCTACTTCGCCTAGTGGTAGAGCCGGCCCTGTATGTGATTTAACAGGGATCACACAGCCACTAGATGATATCGGTCCTCCTGGTATGAGGAACTCATCCACAGCTGCAAAATCAGTCACTTAAGGATTAAAATCAGCAAGAGGACTTGATAGTTTAGTATTTAGGATTCCACGTTTATTAAGAGCAATAAAATACACTCACCAAACGGCCAGCATAAACTTGCCTGTAAAGATATGGGTATAATTAGATGTTTCCAACCAACAAGTGAGCAGCGATGTCCCGCGATCCAGCTCCATCCAACGTGTTTCGTCATACAGACATTATCAGAGGCATGGCTTCATTTACGTACAATGCCTTTATATATACTGAAAGCCTGAAATTAATCGGCTTCCTTAATGCTGTGCTCCAACTGCTGGAAATAGCTAAACCACCGTAGGCCAGAGGTGATGCCACATCCGGCCCTATGTCAAAAATGCAAAAAAGCTAATACATCTAGAACGGTCTGCTATTCCCAAACGGCAACTGCATGCACAAACATCTGAAAAGAGGTGACCTAATGAAAACATCATAATTAAAATAAAGGTAGTAAATGACATGTATCAAAATTTTAAAACTAGTTGTAAGCTTGTTTTCGGAGTATTAATATCCTTAGCGCCATCTTGTGGTTAAAAACATTCACAACTCCACAATTAAAATTATACACGATTCATATATTATGCATTATATTGAGAAAAAACACACAAAAATTCAGCTGAAAGAAGGCTCATTACACAAAATTCTTACAATGTTAAGAAAAAAACACACCCAAATCCCAATGGAAAAAAAGGCTAATTACACAAAGTCCAAAAATTTACAAACAGTAAAAATTAGCTAGTTGAAGGCACAAAGGGGAAAAAATATAATGATAATGCAACATTATCCATTATTAATAAAGGCATTAATGTCCCACTCTATACTGAGATAGTGGAACCTGAAAGATCTCAACCAATAAATCCACCTAGCTTCTAGTTCGAAAATTTCCCTCTTGATATGATTGCCTCTCCAGTAGGGGTTGTACTTGTCAATGGCCATAAAAAATGTACCGTAGGGTTTCTGGCATGACACTGGTCATAATGTTTGTATAGGCTGTGATTGGGGAGGCCCTTTCAGATGTTAGCAATATGTTTCTTCATTCTCACCCAAAAAGAAAAGACAGTGCGGCCAACATAATGTAGGCCGCACTGACATGTGATTAAATATACAAAATTTTTAGATGTACAGGTGAGAAATGATTGGATATCATAGGTTTTAAGGGTGGTATTAGAACAAAAGGATGTGTACTTTCTAATCTTTAAACAATTATTTTCACAGATGGTACACCTCTTGCAGGGATAAAAACCCTTAATTTGAAAAAAGGGTAGGTTTCTTTGGGGGTTCAACAATATTAGGAGTAATCTGCAGCCTTAAGGGGGGAACAATCCTATATATTGGTCACTGAGTCAGTGTGCATAAAGTCAGCAAAGTGTGTGTGTTGGTAGCCTCTGCACATCAGGAGAAGAACTCTGATTGTTATCTTATTGACATCTATGTAAATGCACTTTAATCACATTTTATCGTCATCAGTCAGAGTCCCCTATGAGGGGAAACACTACAGTTGCAAGAGAGGGGCTTGAGAGGCCCGCTACTTACAAGAAGGGTCTACCAGAGTCCAGCATCCCAAGACAAGGAGATGCAAGTAGACCTTTAAAATGCATACAGTCCTTTCTCCACTCCTAAGGAGGGTACTGCCTGCATGTTGTTCTGGTCCACTCACACACATAACGAGTATTTGCTCTCCTTATGACAATTAACCCAGGAACTTCTCTGCCTTCCTAATATACCCTTACCTTGGGTGCCCCTTTATTAACAGGGGCGGGGCTGGCATCTAACTCTAAATACTTCTGAGTCCTCCCTGGCTCCTGGCCATGGGGATATCTAATGCCCAAAAAAGGAATTACAATGGGCCACCTCTTCCTTACACTTGTTTGTATATTCTGTTGCTCCCGGTTAAACCTCTGTCTGCAGTTGTCCAGCTTGGCAATCTTGTGGTTTTCATACTAGAAGCTGTCCTACCCCACAAGTCCCTCTGTCACTTTAATGGCTCTGGAAAGGGAAAAGGGACCAGCAGCCACTCTTTACCATCTGTCAGCCTCTCTTAATCCTGTATATTCTCCCCTAAATATTTGCACAGTACTCAGTTCCTGCTTTGCCCTGGACATCTACTATGATTCTCCCATTAAGTTTCATCACCATAGGAATTCCTAAAATCCTTGTATGGACAGCAGTCCTTGCTACTTGGGACATAAAGGATTTATATAAAGGTTTTCTTTGAAATTCTCCATCATTTACAATATCAATATATTATATTTCATTGCAGCGCTATACAAAACACAGAGAAGGTTTCAGTTTTTTCACGTAGGAAGATAAGTAACCTCCGGAGTTCAACAACACATTCTGAAACCAAACATTATCTTCCTCTGACATTTCCAACAAAAGATATGTAATTTGCATATCGAGAAAAAATGCTGTATTTCTTAAAATTCTATAGCTTATGTCTTTTATGAGCTCCATCGGAAAGATCTCTGCTCTGCTTTGATTTTCTCAGGTCTCCATCCTAGAATGGAAATTACAAACTGATAGCATCATTAATTTTTTTAATTATTTTTAACCACTTGCTTACTGGGCACTTAAACCCCCTTCCTACCCAGGCCAATTTTCAGCTTTCAGCGCTCTCACATTTTGAATGACAATTTTGCGGTCATGCTACACTGTACCCAAATTCAATTTTTATCATTTTTCTCACACAAATAAGGCTTTCTTTTAGCAGTATTTTATCACCAATGGGGTTGTTATTTTTTGCTACACAAACAAAAAAAGACCAAAAATTTTGAAAAAAAAAAAAACAGTTTTCATAGTTTGTTATAAAATTTTGCAAACAGGTAATTTTTCTCCTTCATTGATGTGCTTGATGAGGCTGCACTGATGGGCACTGATAGGCTACACTGATGAGCACTGATGAGGTGGCACTGGTGGGCACTGATGGGTGGCACTAATGGGCGCCACTGAAGGGCACTAATAGGGGGCACTGATAGGTGGCACTGAGAGGTGGCACCGATGGGTACTGATGGGTGGCAATGATGGGCACTGGTAGGTGACACTGATAGGCAGCACTGATGGGCACTGATTGACAGCACTGATCAGCACTGATAGGTGGCACTGGTGGGCATTGATAGGTGGCACTGGTGGGCATTGATAGGTGGCACTGGTAGGTGGCACTGGTGGGCACAGATGAGGCGTCAGTGGCTCTCCCTGTTTTGGACCGATGTCCCTCTGACAGAAGCCGGTGATTGGCTTTTTTTTTCTCCTCACGCAGTTAGCGTCAGTTTGCTGACAGCTGATCATGTGGTAAGGGGTCGGGATTGGCCCCTTATTCCGATCTATAATCAGCTGAGTCTCATGGACTCGCTGATCACAGAGCATGCCCACGCACGGCCCGCAGGGGGCCCTCAAGCAACTCATGCACTGGAGGATGTACATGGACCCCCTCCCAGCAATTTAGGCCCGCACTGTAGACGTCTTTTGGCTATAGCACGGGCTCAAAGAGGTTACGTGTGAGAAGGCCTTCACTATAAACTTCTCTTATTTGCTCACTTTTGGTCTGTTAAATATACCATTAAAAGCATTTTTTTACATCGGCTTGAAAAAAATACCAGTTGATTCTGCCAGAAGTGTAATGCTATATAGTGTCCTGTGTACTCTGCAATGTTATCCACTTGCCGACCGCCTAACTGGGAAAATACATAATTTTTTGACGTTAAATACCAGGGTTATGGCTGGAGCTAGATGCTATAACCCCGGTAGTATTTTCTTTTATCTCAGATGCCGGACTTTCAGATAAAAGTGATCCCCACCGGGCTTACCTTACTGATTAGTGAGCCCAGGAACCCATCCAGTGCTGGCAATGGTTTGGCGTAGAGATGAACGATGGCAAGATGGTCACCACACTCATCTCTATGTTCTTGGAGGACTGGAGCGACGTCATGACATTACTTCTGGTTCTCAGGCCATGTAAACATGGCTTTTTTTCTTAAAGTAAAAGATCTTTTGCTTTTAAAGGTAGAGGAGTGATTTTAATAAATAGGACCTGTCGTGCTGTATTGCTATCGCAAGAGACGTTTACATTTCATGCATGATGATGTCCATACACCTAAGCAGAGAGGCGCTTCTGATCAATGATAATAATCAATGGTCACCATGACGTAAGGAGACACTACAGGGAATAATGGACAATGGATTCAGATCCATTTTTGGATTGCAACTTCAAAGCCAGAGTTACATCCCTACTAACCTTAAAAATGTGTTGCTAGTGGCTACCCTTTGTCTTCTTTTGTTTAAGCAGGTATTACCCATGTATAAATGTTCTCCCTTAATCTTTGTACCCTTGGTGATCATGAAGAACAGTACTGACTGTTTTAGCAAAACAGAAATATATTACATCATCCAAATTACCAACACCCAGATTTAAAGTGGTTGTAAAGGCTGAAGGTTTTTTTTACCTTTATACTTCTATGCACTCCTCCCACAGCCCCTCCCTCCCCCTTAATACCCCCCTAAAATGCCCCCAATACTCCACTCTCTAACACTCATCTGAGCTCTCTCTCAATCCAACAATGTGCATGGGAGCCTCGGCTGTCCCAGGACTCTCTTTTCTCATTGGCTGAGACAGCAGCGGGAACCATTGGCTTCCACTGCTATCTATCATAGCCAGTGAGCCAAAGAGGAGAGGGCAGGGGACGGGGCTGAGCCATGGCTCTATGTGCCTTATGGAATCATAGAGCGATGTTTGGGAGTGAGCACTCACTCCAGCGGTTTGCTATTGGGGGCACTGGTCAAGGGGGAGGAGCCAGGAGCGCTGCCAGGGGACCCGAGAAGTGGAGGATTGGGGCTGCTCTGTGCAAAACCATTGTGCAGAGCAGGCAAGTATGACATGTTTGTATGAGCCTTTAATATCACTTTAAAGCCCAATTCCATTTTCAATTATTATCTAAAATTAATAGTGTTGGGCGAGAACTTATGCTCGGCCCGAACATCGCTTGTTCACGTGTTTGGCCAACACTCAAATTTTCGGGGTGCTCGGGGATGTTTGCCTGCCAAGCGCACAGTGAATGGCAACCAGTTGTTGAGGAGTGGGCCGGGATGCATCCTTAACAAAACATAGAATTTTATTTTTTTTAAACGGCGTAAGGGTCCTGGGTATGGATTGGGGGGGGGCCCACGCCATTTTTTAAACATTTTTGTATTGCCGGCAATGGCTTGCAGCCGGGAAAATCAATTTGGAGTGGATGTAAACCTGATTCATGAAATTTGAAATGAGCACATATATCAGCAGTGTTTTCTTATCTCTCTTCAAAGCAATAGCAATGGGTCCTGGCTTTCTCCTGCTCCATTCTTCTGTTATCAGCCTGATACCTTCTGACAAATTCTCTGTCAACTGTGATAAAACCAGGCTGGATTTTGTGTCGGAGGGTGCTATAAATAGATTAGCAGAGAGCTAAGCTATTCACAGAACAGCTCTGAGAGTCTCTGCCTATATGAAGTGGAGGTGTGTGCCTTTTCTCCAATCAGCTGTCTTGGCTGGGTGCCCAGACTTCACACTCAGTGCTGAACAGGAAGAGAAATCTCTAACACCACCTGAACTTTTTAAAGAATATATAAAGCTGAAGACAGCAGATATACATGTAAAACTTATATAGGGTGATTTGTTTCATTTCTGTGTATCATCTGAGGCTTTTCACTTCACTGGGTATATGTGAGGGTTTGCATCCACTTTAAATGTCTTTTTGTTTTCTTTATATGCAGTATCTCACAAAAGTGAGTACACCCCTCACGTTTTTGTAAATATTTTATTCTATCTTTTCATGTGAAAACACTGAAGAAATGACACTTTGCTACAATGTAAAGTAGTGAGTGTACAGCTTGTATAATAGTGTAAATGTGCTGTCCCCTCAAAATAACTCAACACACAGCCATTAATGTCCAAACCACTGGCAACAAATTATACCTCTAAGTGAAAATGTCCAAATTGGGCCCAATTAGCCATTTTCCCTCCCTGGTGTCATGTGGCTCGTTAGTGTTACAAGGTGTCAGCTGTGAGCGAGGAGCAAGTGTGTTAAATTTGGTATTATCGTTCTCACTCTCTCATACTGGTCACTGGAAGTTCAATATGGCACCTCATGGCAGAACTCTCTGAGGATCTGAAAAAAAGAATTGCTGCTCTACACAAAGATGGCCTAGGCTATAAGAAGATTGCCAACACCCTGAAACTGAGCTGCAGCATGGTGGCCAAGACCATACAGTGGTTTAACAGGACAGGCTCCACTCAGAACAGTCCTCGCCATGGTCAACCAAAGAAGTTGAGTGCACGTGCTCAGCGTCGTGTCCAGACTTTGGGAAATAGACATAAAAATGCTGCCAGCATTGCTGCAGAGGTTGAAGGGGTGGGGGTTCAGCCTGTCAGTGCTCAGACCATACGCCGCACACTGCATCAAATTGGTCTGCATGGCTGTCGTCCCAGAAGCATTGCTGTCGTCCTTCTTCTAAAGATAATGCACAAGAAAGCCCACAAACAGTTTGCTGAAGGCAAGCAGACTAAGGACATGGATTACTGGAACCGTGTCCTGTGGTCTGATGAGACCAAGATAAACTTATTTGGTTCATATGGTGTCAAGCGTGTGTGATGGCAACCAGGTGAGGAGTACAAAGACAAGTGTGTCTTGCCTACAGTCAAGCATGGTTGTGGGAGTGTCATGGTTTGGAGCTGCATGAGTGCTCCTGGCACTGGGGAGCTACAGTTCATTGAGGGAGCCATGAATGCCAACATGTACTGTGATATACTGAAGCCAAGCATGATCCCCTCCCTTCAGAGACTGGGCCGCAGGGCAGTATTCCAACATGATAACGACCCCAAACACACCTCCAAGACAACCACTGTCTTGCTAAAGAAGCTGAGGGTAAAGGTGATGGACTGGCCAAGCATGTCTCCAGACCTAAACCCTATTGAGGATCTGTAGGATATCCTCAAATGGAAGCTGGAGGAGTGCAGGGCCTCTAACATCCACCAGCTCTGTGATGTTGTCATGGAAGAATGGAAGAGGACTCCAGTGGCAACCTGTGAAGCTCTGGTGAATTCCATGCCTAAGAGGGTTAAGTCAGTGGAAAATAATGGTGGCCACACAAAATATTGACACTTTGGGCCCAATTTGGACATTATCACTTAGGGGTGTACTCACTTTTGTTGCCAGTGGTTTAGACATTAATAGCTATGTTTTGAGTTATTTTGAGGGGACGTCAAATTTACACTGTTATACAAGCTGTACACAGCTGTACAGCTGTAGCAAAGTGACATTTTTTCAGTGTTGTCACATGAAAATATAGAATAAAATATTTACAAAAATCCGAGGAGTGTAGTCACTTTTTTGAGATACTGTATGTCAGTTTTGCTGTAGCAGGTTCTATACATGGCACAGGTGCCCACTTTAAAGGCAAACTAAAGGGACCCCCTAGCACTATATTTAAAGGAAATGTTTATTGTTTTACTTTAAGCATTATCAAAATCCCTGCTCCTTTAAAAACAATCTTTTTTTAAAAACAAATAAATTGCATTGATATGTCCCCCAGGGCAGTACCCCATACCTTTTTATGTCCAATAACTTGCATATAAGCCTTCAAATTGGGGGCTTTTGCCCTCTTCACATGATATCTCATGCTTTCTAGATAACCTAAAATTACCATCCCTGTCCCATGAGCAATTACAAAACATTTCTACTCCTTTTACCGAATCCGAACTCAAAAAGGCGATACTTTCCCTACCACTTCACAAAGCACCAGGGCCAGACGGCTTCAGTAATGAATACTATAAACGATTTGCACACATGCTCAACCCGTTCCTACTCCAAACGTTTATCCATACGTTACAAACTGGTACCATTCCGGAAGAATCCCTAGCAGCAACAATAACCACTATTCCAAAACCAGGTAAACCAGCAGAGGATCCAGCCAGTTACAGGCAGATCTCGCTGCTCAATACCGATACGAAACTCTACGCCAAACTACTAGCATCCCGCCTGTCCTCTGTAATTTCCCAACTTGTTCACCCAGATCAAGTGAGGTTTATGTACAGTAGACAGGCATCAGACAGCACAAGGAGATATATCAGTCTGCTTCAGTGGTTGGAGCGTAGTCAGACGCCTTCTCTGTTCATCTCCTTAGATGTGAGAAGGCGTTCGACAGAGTCAATTGGAACTTCCTGAATGCAGTACTCTTAAAATTTGGTATCTCAGGCCCCCTCCTTGAAGCCATTATGGCTCTCTATTCAGCCCCAAATGCCAGAGTGGTCAACTCTGGGATTTTCTCGGACTCCTTCAAAATATCTAATGGCACCAGGCAGGGCTGCCCTCTGTCCCCTTTAATTTTCTCCCTAATTAAGGAACCCCTGGCAATAGCCATACGCTCAAACCGCTCTATCCGCGGTATATCTATTGACACATATGAACACAAAATCGGCCTTTATGCAGATTATGTAATCATCTCCATCACAGAGCCTCAACTTTCACTCCCACACCTGCACCAAACCTTAGACCTCTTTAGTAAGGCATCCCTGTACCATATAAACTATTCTAAGTGTGCCATGCTTGGAGCCAATCTAGACAATACGGCCAAACTAAACATTGCCAAAATCTCATCGTTTTCCTGGGCTCCAAACTCCACTCTTCCCTATCTCGGCATCTCTTTGACCTTACCCTCCTGACAGCTGCTCACACAGAATTTTGCTCAGCTGATGGTCAAATTACAAAGGACAATACAAAACTTGAAGACTGTACAAGCCTCATGGGCAGGTCGCATAGCTCTCTCAAAAATGTATTTACTACCACACATACTCTACATTTTCCGTACTCTACCTGTACACTTCTTACCCTCTCACCTTGATAAGCTGTAAGCAATTATATCGTCATTCATCTGGAACAATAAGCATCCGAGGATTAAAAGATCTATATTATGCTCCCCAACTGCTTCGGGAGGAATGGGTGCACCTAACATTAACACCTACTATAAAGCAACAATACTCGAACAAGCTAAAAGTTGGTGGGCTCCAACTACATAAATTCCCTGGCTGCAAATTGAGACGTCTGCCTTAGCAATTGATCCAAATCAAACACTCTTTGCATTATTGCTACAGCACCAGAAACAACACAACTTCCTATACACTGTCAATGCCACGACTAGGACTTGTCTCTCTCTCTTGCAACTCGCTGGTGGGATACCTCAAGCAGTCCTCAACGATCTCTCTCTACAATCTTTGCAATCTATCATGCCAGATATCTCCCTAGCCGACTGGTCACGAGCAGGAATCACCTCTCTAGCTCAGCTATACGATAAAACTGTGCTTCTCTCCTTTCAACAGCTAAGAAATACATTTCAGATCCCAGCCAAGGACTTCTTCAAATACCTCAGAGTAGTGTTGAGCGAACCCGGACTGTAACGTTCGGGTCCGTACCGAACTTTTGGGTGTCCGTGGCACGGACCCGGACCCGGACATTTCAAAAATCGTTCGGGTTCGGTCCGGGGTTCTGCTATTTTACTCCACGTGTTGAGAAGCTGCAGGGCAGCCAATCAACAAGCGTTTCACTGGTTTGCCCTTAGAAGCCATCACAGCCATGCCTACTAATGGCATGGCTGTGATTGGCCGGTGCATCATGTGACCCAGCCTCTTTATAAGCTGGAGTCACAGTGCTGCAGTCACATGCTCCTTGGGTTAGTATAGGGAAAGGTAGCTGACGGCGTGAGGGACAGATTTTAGCCATTTTAAGACCTGATCCTGCATCCTGAGATAGATTACTTTACTACTGCTGTCTGTGCTGTTGCTCTGAGGACAGATAGCAGA
>BLSH010065610.1:60938-83000 GCA_018402905.1 Glandirana rugosa
CCTCTTAAAGTTTTCTCTAACTTCACACGTTTCAGTAACGACCCTCCACATGCTCGTTACCTTATAAAAAAGCGTAAAATCTTATCATGGTCCAAATGACAGTAGTCATTGCAACCAGTCGTCTAACATCTTCATTCTATACGGGAAGAAACACCATAAACAGACCCTCATCTTCGCACACTGTACGGGGTTTTAATCTAACGACCTCGCTCCGTGAAATCATTCCTCTCTCACCTGAGACTCCATCTCAACTCGCTTGTGGACCTACAAGCCCAAGACGACCAGGCAGGCTTGAAGCCCTGTTTCAGGCCCAGGCCCAGGCCCAGGCCTGCCTGTCCGTGCGATCGTTCGGGTTCCGTCCGGACCCGGACCCGGACCCGGACTTTGTCCCGAAGTTCGGACGGACCAGCAGAACCCGAACATCCAGGTGTTCGCTCAACTCTACCTCAGAGTCCACTCTCTCCTTACTAAAGTGCCTCGCTCCAGCAATCTAATTTTGGGGCATGTCACACGCTTCTACTCCCAGACAAATACCACAAAGAAGGGCATATCTTACTTCTACAATCTGCTGACCAACGTTACTGATGACAGTAAACCTGGTACTATTCTAAAATGCGAAAAAATATTCCATTGCTCGTACACCTCCCAGCAATGACTTTGCACACTTCAATCTCTTTTGAAATTCTCCAAATGCATCACCCATTGGGAAGGAGTACAAAAACTATTCCATAACTGGTATCTTACTCCAGCCAAACTTGCTAATATCTACTCCACGTCCACAGCACACTGTTGGAGACTCTGTAGTCATAAGGGCACCACCATACACATCTGTTGGTCTTGCCACAAATTAGCCCCCTTATGACATGACATTACAAAACTCTTATCAGACCTCTTCTGCACACCTGCAATTCTTTCTCCGCAATTGATACTGTTCGGACTGAAACTCGACTCCTGGCCTGTCAATACCCATGCTATCTTAACTCACATATTTATTGCCATCAGACTATCCATCGCCAGGAATTGGAAAGCACCAGATCCACCTTCTATAAATGACATACTCGCTTCTATAAACAATCACTGTCTCATGGAATATATGTACTCCAAGGCCCACCTTCAAGTCCCACTTTTTCAGAAAAGATGGACCCTTTGGTTACACCACCCCAAGTGCATCTTACCACCCTAAACAGCGACTTCCTCAGAGCACTTGTGCACTGTCATACTGTTATCACTGCTGATACACATTATTTGCCCTGCAATCCTTATCTTTATTATATATGCCTGAGGTTCTGCGAGGGCAAGCCACGCTGTCCCATCCCCGGGGGCGGAGTGCCCTGCCCTCCCGACCCTCTCAGCCTAGCTTTGCCTTGTTTGTAACAGCTTTAGGCTCCATGCACACTGGACGCTATCTGGGCATTTCAGCGTTGGGCAGGAGACGCTGCTTACAAAACGTTCTATTTGCAGTGTTTTGTAAGCAGCGTTTACTGGCGTTTAGCGGCGTTTTTCGGTGTCTGCGTTTTTTGGCGTTTTTTTTTCTCTTCGTTGGCTTCCATTGACTGCAAAAAACAGCAGTCGGCGATAAACCGGCGTTTACCAGCGTTAACCGGCATTTACCGGCGTCTGGCGTTTTTTGTGGTCAGGAGAACGACTTTTGAACGCCAATTCAGGGCGTTCAGATAACAGCCCAAAAACGCCACTGCTGATAAAAGAAAATAAAGGACCATGTGTGCATGGACACATAGGATAAAATAAAGGGGCGTTTTTGGGCTGTTAAAAAAAACGCCAAAACGACCAAAAATGGTCGTTTTTGAGATACATTGTGCAAGGAGCCTAACTCTTATAAGTTTAAAGCTTTACGAAGTATGAATGAAAATACTGTGTACTGAACTGTACGCTACCTTCTTCTGTATGTATGCAAATGCAAACACATCGTTTGTATATGCTCTTTACTTGAAAAATAAAAACTCAAATGTTAAAAAAATGGGGGCTTTTGATATTTCAAGTTCGAGTCCCATAGACTTTAACAGGGTTCGTGTCTGAACCTTTTCAATGCTCGGGAGTTCTGGTGCGAACTAAACCGGGGGGAGGGCGGGGGGGTTGGGGTGTTGTTCGGCCAAACTCTACAAATTAACAATTGAGGTTCTAGTAGACAATAGTCTAACTAAAAAAAGTCAATAATAATTTCAGGTTAGACAACTGTATATGTTATTTTTTTTGTAAAATACAATGGACGTTATAGGTCATCCAGTATTACCAGTATTATTAGACTATTGTAACCTTTATAAAATTACTTGAAATGTGGCTTTTGGATTTCAGAGTTTTACAGAACTCCTCTGTAACCTCTAATATCTGTACATTCAACAGTTAGATACATTACCGTTTTTATACCTGAGCATAAAGGTTTCTTATTTGTGATAGCTGGGCACTTAAGAGCGATTCTCTACCTATATGCCATTTTCTAATACAGCAGTGAAAGGTAAAGAAATCAAAATCTGCTTAATCTTTGTTTTGCTACCTCAAATGTCTGCACTTTCATTTAAAGCTTAAATAGTGGTCTCTGATGTCCCATTCTAGACAAGTCAATGCTTACCTGAAATAGTTGCCTTAACATTTTTCTCTCTGTTGCTCCCTCTCCTCAACTTTATGACTTTATGTTCATTTATGTAAGCACTGAGCATTCTCGACTAGCATTATTAGATGCAGCATAAACGTGCAGATGCAATGCCCATCTTGCAGCAATGGCAGGCAGCTCATGTGCCAACACTGTTAATGGGAACTAGCTGACATTTACCAAACATATTACACATGGGGATAAATTTCATTTTTATGCTGTTGTGTGCAAATGAACGTAAATATTAAAGCAGTATTATTCCCTAACACAAACATTTAAAATTGCAGCTTACCAATCCTTAAATGTGGCGGCTGCATTTGTTTTCTTATTTGGCTTTCTGACTTTATTTTGACCTTGTGATATGGCCAGTAACACGCACCCTGTCTTAGGGTGTCTGCACTCGGGTGGAGGAGCAAAGGAGACAACATTGTACAACAACCTCTGGTTGAGGGTAGTGTAGCCTTACCCTCTCAGGTTCCGCTGGATTTTTGGGTCCCCCTCACATGCAGAGCCAGGCAGCAGGAATTTTCCGACATTTACTCAGTAGTCAAAAACTCAGGTCCATGGGGTTAGCATATTGGAGTAAAGGAAACACAGTAGGAAGTTCTTTTTTGGCTGAGCTAAATGCAGAATCAACACAGGTAACACTTTGCTGGAGGAGAATGCAGCAGGAATGTCTTGTGTGGCCTGGCCTAAATTCAGGGTCCATGCAAGTAGCACATCGCAGGAGTGGAAACACAGCAGGAAGGCCTTGCGTGGCCTGGACTTAACTGAGGGTCCATGCAGGTAGCACACTGCAGGAGAGAAAACATGCAGACGGTACCCACAGAACATCAGAGTCAAAGGGGTATAGGTCCAGTGCAGTGGCGTCTGATGACATTTTAGGATGGGGGGCGCCAGACCCCTCCCTTTCTTTTTGACCCCTCCCACTTATAAGCCACACCCCATATAGCTTCCACCCATTGTGTCAGGAGTATACAGCCCAGCATCACCATAGAGGGTATACAGCATCACCAGATAGGGGTATACAGAGCCACCAGATAGCAGCATACAGAGCCACCAGATAGGAGTATACAGAACCCCAGATAGAAGTATACAGAGCCACCAGATAGGAGTAGATAGGAGCAGAGTCAGTATTCATGACTTTTATGAGGACTATTTTGAAATTTTATGAAAAAATTTACTTTCTAGTGTTTGAAAAAACCCTGTTCTCATATTACGTATTCTTTGAAAGGCTTGAGACTTTCTGAATACCAATCATATAATTTTATTGATAAAATGAGGATGTGTCTTAGGCTGGATTCACACCAATGCATTTTTAGTGCTTTTTGCATTTTGCAGATTTGCACTGCAGTCCATTTAACATGGCTTCCTATGGAACATGTTCTGTAGTGCAAATCTGCAAAATGCAAAAAACACTAAAACTGCATTGGTGTGAATCCAGCCTTAAAGAGGAGTTCCACCCAAAAGTGGAGCTTCCACTTCAGCTCAAGCTGAACGTAAGCTGAGGTCCCAGTAGCCAATGACCAAACTAAAATAAGGGAAGGAAGTCCTTTATTTCACTGACTTATAACAGATTATTATTATCACTATTATTAATATGTTTCCATTAAAGGATAACTAAACCCAAGAACAAATACTTAATATATTACAGTTTACAATTTTCAGTTTACCAGTTTTTAGATGCATACATGCATTTTTATTTCTCCAGGCAAAGAGCTAGAACATTTTTAGCCGGTATAGAAAACAACTGTTGCTTTTGCTAGAATTTCAGTGTCCTTGCAGGTTCTTGTGAGCTGACCTGGAAGCTTAAAGAAAAGGTTCATCTTTGTTCACCTTTTTTTCTAAATTCCAGCTCCCCAATGTACCAATGTACCCTATGTACTTCTTTTGCAAAAATAAAACAACTATCCATTTATACTACCCACGCTTACCTCACTGTCTTCATGGCTGTTTAAAAACACTTATCCATTACTTCTGCCTTACTTCCTGGCCAGACTATAAGACATGGCACAGGAAGAAGTTGACCAGCTGACCTCCTTAGCACACACCCTACACCATCTATACTCCTACCTACCACCCACTTCCAAGTGCATGTTTTTTTTTTAATGAAATGCAATCAATCAGTGATCACTGTTCTCTACTAAATACACAGGCATCCACTCTTTTTTTTTCTACCTGAACTCTAATCTTGCATTGATCATTCATTTGTTATTTTGAAGTGTGCAGGAGATGAGAGATCAGATAGCCTATGTAGATAGAGCTGTAGCACTGAAAACAGGAGAAGTATGTCCTGGGTTCTGTAAAGCTCAGCATACACTATACAATGTGATTGTACAATTTACTTTAGACCTGCCATCAAATATGTAGTGCAAGGGCCTGTCTGATTGGATGCAGAGTGAATGGATAGATAGGTGGGTACTCCTAGTCCATAGAGCAGATTGCATAGTGTATGACCATCTTTATACAAGTACATAGGAGGGAGTGGACAGAAACACTCAGCTGTCAAGCTCTGTTCACATATCTGCATAGCAAGAACTCACATTCCCACATGATTTTTTTTTAGCATTTTCACTCATCATGTATAGGGCAGCCCATCCACTTAAATGGGCTGCCCTACATGCAACAATCTCCCCAAAGAAGCTCCAGAACTATTTTTAGAGTGGAGCCTGGTGTGTTTTTAGTGTGATTTTTGGCGCAGCACATTTCTGAAATGCAAGGCAAGTGCACGTTTTCTGTGTAGTTTGCCATGCGTTCAGAAACACACAGATGTGAATAGAGCCTCATTCTTCCTGTGTAAACGCCCCAATTTCACTTTCAGGCCCCATTCACATCTAGCATAGCGGGAGTACACATTTTTTGGCTAGTTTTTCCAGTGACCCACATAGGACAGCTTGTTGATTTCAATGGGCTGCACTGCATGTGGCTCATGGGAAATATGGGCGTGTTGTGGGTTGTGTATTTTTCACTGTGCTTTTTGCAGCTTTTGCCTTTAATATTTTTCACATGGCAAAATGTGTGTTTGCGTCTGTGTTTGGTGTGCCATTAACAATTAATGGCACTGAAAGCGCAACTAGCAGCTGGCCACACTCTATACAATCTGATTGTAAATCTCCTTTAGATTTACCAAATTTATATAATAAGAGGAAACACTTATCTAAACAATCACTTTGTATCCAATTAGACAGGCTGTTGCACTACATAGTTGATGGTAGATCTAAAGGAGATTGCACAATCAGAGTGTATAGTGTATGGTGAACGTTACAGAACCCAGGACACGATTCTCCCATTTTAAATACTACAGCTCTGCTCCACATAGACTGTTATCTCATCTCTCATCTCCAGTACACTTCAAAATGCCAAATGAACGATCTATGCAAGATGAAAGTTAAGGTAGGAAAAAAAAATCAATGCCTGTGTATTTAGTACCACTGATTTATTGCATTTCATTTAAAAAACATGCACCTGGAAGTGGGTGTTAGGTAGGAGGGTAGATGATGCAGGGTGTGTGCTAATGAGGATAGCTGATCAACTCCTTCCTGTGTCATGACCTTTAGTCTGTCATTGAAGTAAAGCAGAAGTAATTGTAAAAAGTGTTTTTAACCACTTAAGGACCGGAAGGATTTCCAGCTTTAGGACCGGAGCCCTTTTTGCGATTCGGCGCTGCGTCGCTTTAACTGACAATTGCGCGGTCATGCGACGTTGTACCCAAACGAAATTTGCGTCCTTTTTTCCCACAAACAGAGCTTTCTTTTGGTGGTATTTGATCCCCTCTGCGTCATTTCTGATCGCCGCTATAAACAAAAGAAGAGCGACAATTTTGCAAAAAAAAACCAAATTTCTTACTTTTTGCTAAAATACAAATACAAAAAAAAAAAATAAAAAATTTTTTTTTCACCGTTTTTGTCCGATTTATATTCTTCATCATATTTGCGATAAAAAAAATCGCAATCGGCGTTTATTGATTGGTTTGCGCAAAAGTGGTCGCGTTTACGGATGATGAGAATTCATTTTTGGGGTTTTTATTTTTTTTTTATTTTTTACTAATAATGGCGGCGATCTGCGATTTTTAGCGGTACTGCGATATTTCAGCGGACATGTCGGAACATTTTGACACTTTTTTGGGACCATTGGCATTTATACAGCGATCAGTGCTATAAAAATGCACTGATTACTGTGTAAATGCCATTGGCAGTGAAGGGGTTAACCTGCAGGGGGCGCTCTAAGGGTTAACTATGTTCCCTGGGCGTGTTCTAACTGTATGGGGGCTTGCCTAGCTGGGGAAGGGAAGTGGTCACAGCCTTCACGTACAGGAAGGCTGTGATCACAGCCCTTCCCCCTCACACAGAGCGGAGGTCCGTGTTTACTTACACGGACCTCTGCTCCTTCACTCCGGGGGGGGCATCGCGGGTGGCCGGCGGCAATCGAAGCCGCCGCACCCGCTCCCTGGCCCTCCCCGGGCACAGTGAGCGCGTGGGCGCGTGGGCGCGCCACCGGCGGCGCGCGCGCGCTCACTGTGCGCGATCTGGCGGCCGCCGTCGTATGACGGCAGTTTGCCTTACAGAGCCACTTTGCCGCCGTCAGATGCCGATCGGCGGTCGGCAAGTGGTTAAACAGCCATGAAGGCAGTGAGGTGAGTGTAGAATAAAAGCTGTTTTATATTTGCAAAAGAAGTACATTAATGGTATATTAGTACGTAGCTGGAATTTAGAAAAAAAAAAGGTAAACAAAGGTGAACTTATCCTTTAAGGCCATATGTATGCTGGGCGTTTAGCCCCTGGTTGCCCAATCCCCACTAACTGCAGTCTGTCATAGTCTTTGACAAACTGAAATACACTGTACCAAATAGTACTCGCGTTTAGGGTCATATTTGTTCATGTACTTATGCCCGAAACTCAGAATACCTGTGTTCTGGGCATATGTCCCTGAACGCATATGACCCTAAACCCAAGTACCACTCAGTACAGCATCCAGTTGCAGCACATTTGAGCCTTTTAGACAGATTTTACAGACTGGAAGCAGAGGGTCTGGATGCTGCTACTGTGCATTCTGGGCACACAACATCATTGTAATTGAATCCACAGGGGCTAAACCCCCAGTATGTATGTGGCCTCTAACAACCTTATCTTCCTGGTAAGCTGCCAGTGGCGGCTGTTCATGCAGGGGCGCCGCTCCCCCTATCCATGCGTCCGGCCCCCTAATCTACATATGGAAAAGGGGTTATGATCACCTGGGTACATAAAACCCATGTGTGCCAGCATCCCATGAATAAGAATTGTGAAAACAACTAGAGAGACCCCCTAATTATTGGGACTTTCAAAGCACAGAAAACAATGTAGAACATTGTTTTCTGTGCTTTGAAAGTCCCAATAATTAGGGGGTCTCTCTAGTTGTTTTCACTAATCTACATATGGGGCACCGGACAAATGGATTTCAATGGGGTTTTTTTTAAGCATGTTATTAGAGCCTGAGGCTCTAATTGGCTTCAAAAAAGGGTGGGCTTGAGGCGCAGAGCACTACGCCCTGAGCCCACCCTTTTGTGTGACATTAGCGAGTTAATATTTGCTAATGTCTTCCTGTTTTTCCTCCTGCCCAATCAGCTGGTCCTGAGACCGGATTGGCCGGGAATCTTAAGACCCCATTGGCCGAATTCCAGCACTCCTGATTGGCTGGGAAGAGACCGCCAGGACTCTGAGCGGGACTCAGGGAGAGAGACGCAGGGATGAAGGTACGTGCGGGGCTGGCAGGCGATGTGGGGGGGTGGGAGGGGGTTGGTGATGGTTGGTTGGATGGATAGAGGGCTGACTGGGTGGGGGCTGCGGGTTGTCCCCCTAAGAAATTTGAGCAGCAGCCGCCACTGTAAGCTGCAATATATATCTTTCATGTGTTTGAGTTTAGATATGCTTTAATGTCTCTGTTACTGTATATAATACAACCTGTGTTTTACGTTTTCTGGTTTAGTATGTTGAATCTGGCTTTCTTGAGAATGGCATAACAATCTTAAAAAACAAAAAGTCAATTGCATTATGAACTTCACACTCACACTTCTGTGGCTTCCCAACTGCTACATTCTCAATTCCAATAATCCTTTGCTGCACTAAAAGGTCAACTCTGATTCCCAAAACCTATAGTTCTTTGAAAAAATTGCATACTGCATGCATACCCTTATGCTAGTTTGCATTAAATCCTCTGGATTCTATTACACGAGAAAACTGTTATCAGAAATGAAACTTCATTGTAATCGCCATAAAACCTTGAAGATAAATGCTTGTCTTGTAATAGAATCATTTTTACGGTGTCCCCATTTGTATTCATTCTCATTGTATCTCTTGGCTCTCTTCAATACGTTATTTTGAATACAAATGTACCCAGTTTCTTGTCCAGTATGTGCTTTATACAACAAGATAATAGGTGCATTGATAACCCGTGTGATTAAAATAACACTATTGTTATTATTACTAAAGCTGTATAGTTACACGCGCTCCAGTATTTCTCGATGACGGCAATATTAAGACTGATAACACAGAATGGAGCCCGGCAGGAAATGTAAAACAGGAAATAAGTTTCTCTTAAAATGTCAAAATAATGTATGGATCCTACAAGCTGAATCAAAAGGAAACAAATGAACAAAGATAGCAAAAGTGGGGTGTAGTCTGCCAACTGCCACCATTCTCATTTTAGTGGAAAACTTCTGATTTGTCGATATGAGCAAAATAGTTGTTCATTTTCAATATAGAGGGGAATAAAACACATTACACACATACACACATCAGCTTACGGATCATTTGTTTTCAGCTTATAGATAAACCACTGCTTTCAACAAAGTATACATTAAAGTGACATTAAAAGATCATTAAAAAAAAATAACAAACATGTCATACTTACCTGCTGTGTGCAGTGGTTTTGCACAGAGCAGCCCTGATCCTCCTCTTTTCGGGTCCTCCGCCAGTGTTTCTGGCTCCTCCTCTTCAGCCAGTGCCCCCAATAGCAAGCCGCTTGCTTTGGGGGCACTGGTGTGGGCTCGCCCTGAGCCTCGCTCTATGCATCCATAAGACACAGAGCTGAAGCTCAGCCCCATCCCCTGCTCTCTCCTCATTGGTTCACTAGCTGTGATTGACAGTAACAGGAGCCAATGAAGAATGAGAGCCCTGGGAGGAGCTCAGCTCTCGTGCACATCGCTGGATCGAGAGGGCGCTCAGGTTCGTGTTCGGGGGAGACTGAGAAGGCGGCTGCACACGGAAGGTTTTTACTTTCATGCATAGAATGCATGAAGGCAAAAACCCTTGAGCCTTTAAAACCACTTTAACCACTTGCTTACTGGGCACTTATATCCCCTTCCTGCCCAGACCAATTTTCAGCTTTCAACGCTGTCACACTTTGAATGGCAATTGCGTGGTCATGCTATAGTGAACCCAAATGAAATTTTTATCATTTTATTCACATAAATAGAGCTTTCTTTTGGTGGTATTTAATCACCACTGGGGTTTTTATTTTTTTGTAAACAAAAAAAAGATCAAACATTTTGAAAAAAAAAATATTTTTTTTAGTGTTTTGTAACATTTTGCAAACAGGTAATTTTCTCCTTCACTGATGTGCGCTGATGAGGCTACACTGATGGGCATTGATCAGGAGGCACTGATGAGGCTGCACTGGTGGGTGACACTGATGATCACTGATAGGCGGCATGGAGAAGTGGCACTGATAGGCGGCACTGATGGGCACTATTAGGCTGCACTAGTGGGTACTGATAGGCAGTGGTAGACGGCACTGATAGGCAGCACTGAAGATGAGGCACTGATTGGCAGCACTGATAGTTGTCACTGGTCGCCACTGATGAGCACTGATATGTGGCACTGGTGGACACTGATATGTTGAACTGGTGGGCACTGATAGGTGGCACTGATTAATTTACCAGCACATGCGGGCACTAAGGTGACTGATGTCTCTCTAACAGAAGCTGTGGCTTCTTTTTCCTTCACGCTCACAGCATGAAGAAAGAAAAAAACGATAACCGGTATCTGTTTATTTCCGTATCAGCTGCCATTGGCTGACAGCTTATCACATGCTAAAGGGCCTGCTGTGATTCGCCTTTTACCCAATCTATGATCTGCCGAGTCTCAGGGAAGCTCGAGAACGGTAGGATGTCTATGGACGCCCTCCCACCAATTTAAGTCTTCCAGCTATAGCTGGTTAAAGTGTACATAAACCTTAAAGTGGTATTCAACCCAAAACCAAAAATGTCATATTTTTCAGCTTACCAGTCATTAGATGTGGTGGCTGCATTATTTTTCTTTTCTTTGGCTTGTTTTCCCTCTGTTTTCACCTAGTGATCTGGCCAGTAACATACCTCCTGTATTAGTGAGACACAACTCTAGAGGAATAAACACAGCAGACAGCAACATTGTCAGTCTGGGGGGCAGAAATTGAGACGAAACTGCAGTTCACACTTTATAATCAGCTACAGTGTTTTTTCTTTTGGGTTAAAGGTTTTGCATGAATAAATAAAAGCTAATTGTTTTTATCACCCCTGACAATGTTAGTGGTTTGTCCCATCAGTGTAAACTGATACATTCTGCTGGAGAGCTTGTGCTTTTGAAAAAAGACTTGCTAGCTGAATCACCAGATAAAAATAGAAGAAAGCTTAACCACTTCAATACCATGCACTTAGAACACTTCCTGAACAGACCAATTTTCAGCTTTCAGTGCTGTTGCGATTTGAATGAGAATTGCGCGGTCGTGCAACACTGTACCCAAACAAAGTTTTTATCATTTTGTTCCCACAAATAGAGCTTTCTTTTGGTGGTATTTGATCACCCCTGCGGTTTTTATTTTTTGCGCTATAAAAAAAAAAAGACAGAAAATTTTGGAAAAAAAAACATTTTTCTTTGTTTCTGTCACAAAAGTTTGTATACAGTACATTTTCTCCTTCACTGACGGGCACTGATGTGGCTACACTGATGGGCACTGATGAGGCTACACTGATGGGCACTGATGAGGCTACACTGATGAGGCAGTACAGATTGGCACTGATGAGGTGGCACTGATAAGGTTGCACTGATGATGGGGCAAATATGCAGCACTGATGGGCGGCACTGACGAGCACTGATACGTGGCACTGATATGCGGCACTGATGGACACTCATAGGCGACACTGATAAGTGGCACTGGGCACTGATGGGCACTGATAGGTGGCACTTTTAGGTGGCACAGGTGGGCACTTTTAGGTGGCACAGGTGGGCACTGATAGGTGGCACAGGTGGGCACTTATAGGTGGCAGGGGTGGGCACTGATGCAACAAGCACTGTTAGGGGTGGCACTGGCAGGCATCATACATGGGCACAGTGCCATCCCTACAGTGCACAATATTGCCCTTACCTGGTGGTCTAGTGGGGGCTCCCTGGTGGTCCTGGGCGGCCTCTGTGTGCCTTCCCTGGTGGTCCTGGGCGGCCTCCTTGCGATGTCCGGGGGGGCTCCCTGGTGGTCCTGATCCAGCTCCCTGGTGGTCCAGTGGGGGTGATCCTGAGGGTGGCTGCGCTGATAAACGTTTAGCGCAGCCCCCCCCCTGTCAGGAGAGCAGCCGATCGGCTCTCCGCTGCTCAGGTCTGCAGACCTGAGCAGAGGAAATGCCGATAAACGGCTCTTCCTATTTCCACTGTGATCAGCCATGATTGGTCACGGCTGATCACATGGTAAAAGGCTTCGGATCTAAGCCTTTTACCTCGGTCGGTAATGCGGTGGGTCAGACTGACCCACGGCACAATTGATCTCTGCAATGCGCGCCCCCAGGGGCGCACGATCGTGGATTATCCTGAGGACGTCAATAGACGTCCAGTCAGGATAATGAACCACCCGCCCGGACGTCATTTGTCTATACGCCGGGCGGGAAGTGGTTAAAAAAGGAAACTAATACAGTCATCACATGTAAGAACTGGTAACGTGTAATATAATAAATGTTTGTTTTTGGGTTTAATACTCCTTTACCAATTAACTTCTGTTATGTACTCCCTTTTGATTTGTTTTGTTTGAAAAGTGCAAAAAAATACTTGTTGATCATGTCAGAAATTTAGAGCTGCCCTGTGGACACTTCCTGTGTTATCGCAAGGTAAAAGGTTTGTTGCAACCCTCTAACTGATAACTCTGCAGGGAAGCTTGTTCTGTTGAAAAACAACAGACTTAATGCCAAGATCACCAGGTGAAATTAAAAGACAGCCTTAAAAAAAAAAATGCAGTCATCACAACTTTGAATTGGAACTGGTAAGCTGAAATATAATAAATATTTGCTTTTGTATTTAATACTGCTTTAAGGTTTAGAAGCAGGTTAAGAGTTAATGGCTCATAATAAGGACTGGGTAAACAGTGAACTGTAGTAATCTAGTGAAATTCAGCTGTTTTTTACAAGAGAGCCAGTCACAAGTTTCTCCCCTTGCCTTGTAGCAGTGTTGTCCCTGCTCTAGATCAAATAAGGCATTAGCATGAGTCCTGTTTCTATAACTGAAATCCTGGATATTATGTATTTTCTGATATTATTATTTGACAAGTAAAACAAGCTGCTTTTTTATCAGCAATCCTATAAAGAGCAGACAAGAAATGTGCGGTCACACATGGGAGGTCCCTTCACCTCCTAGACACCTGGAAGAGGGTTTCAACTGCTGCCCTCTCGCCCCATCGTACATGAATAATAGGCAGCTTGAGAGCCAAACTCATCATTTCCATTGCAGATCCAGCTGAGCTAGGAGTTGATAAAAGCTTTTCCAGCAGAGATGTGAGCATGTGGCCCACCCTGATTTATCACTGGCTTAATGTTCTATCCTTCTCCATTTATGTGCTGTTTATTTTTTTCAACAAAGACTAGATGGTAAAAAAAATATACACATATTGTGGAGGACAGCATTGAATCTTGAGCTGGCAGAGCAGGAAACCTCCAAGATATGAGAAGACACCGCTGGTCATATAAAAACCAGATGCAGACTTTTATTTTGGTGCATTTAAAAAAAAACTATAGACAAAATAAATCCTGCTAATTTCAAACCCTAAAGCTAGTCATGTACATGATAATCTTCTGGCATTCGCAACCATTTTGAACAAGTTTTTTATTGCAAAATGAATTGAGTAGGTTAAAGTAATCTGCTACCATCTTTGACATATAGATATAAATGTACAAAATACATAGTTAGTTAATCTGGTTGAAAAAAGACACAAGTCTATCCAGTTCAACCAACATAGAAAAAAATAGAAAATCTCCATAAACACTATCCAATAGCCACAGCTGATCCAGAGGAATGCAAAAGCCTCCATTGAAGCCTGATCCAACTGACTTCAGCAGGGGAAAAAATGCTTCTTGATCCCCCCAAAAAGGCAATCAGATAATCCCTGGATCAACTTTAATTATACATATTAGTATGTAGTTATATTATGTGCATTTAGGAAAGGATCCAGGTTATTCTTAAAACAATCTACTGAGCTGACCAGAACCAGCTGTTGAGGAAATTTATTCCACATTTCCACAGCTCTTAAGCTGGGTTCACATTTGTCCGACAAACGGACCCAAATTGTGAGCACATGTCGCATGATGTCACCAAATCAATGTTTCCCTATGAGAGCCGTCTTAACTGGTATGACACAAGTCGGTCCGACTTTGAAAAAGGTTCCTGTACTACTTTGGTCTGACTTTGGTCCTACTTCAGCCCATTGAATATCATTGAAGTAGGATCAAAGTTGGATCCTTGTTCTAACCATCCGACTTGTGACATCCGACTTGGTGATTACAAGAGCAGTAAAAGGAATTTATCTCACACTGGGATTGTTTTTATTGGTCAAAGGACAAGTCACTATCTTAAAGTTGGAGCAAAATCTTATCTTGTTCATTCAAGTCAGATGGAAGTAGGACCGAAGTAGGACCGATGTTGCAGGGCAAAGTAGGATCAAAAGTCTGACCGTTTTTGTGTCGGATAGTGTGAACCCAGCCTAACCGTGACGAAGCCTTGTCATATTTGGAGATTAAATCTCTCCAAACATAAAGAATGCCTCCAGATGAAAACTTTTGATGGAGGGGGGGGTGGAGGGCAGCACATTATTAACCTTTCCTTCTTCGCTCCCTTGCCAGTCCATTCAGCTTCAGAGAGAGAAGAAAATAACTCGTAAACACGCTTAGATTTTCGGATGACCCAACGTCTGTTTTTTTGTTGGATGCTTATCTCATGTCGAAAGTGAAGAGGTGAAGAGTGTCGAAAATTCTCGTACGACCAAATTCAATGTCAGAAGTGACGTAATGTGTTGAATTGCTTTGTATGTATTTTTTCGTTTCTAAGCATGCGTAGTCGTGCTCTTGTGATTTTTTTCCTACGAAAACTGTACTGATGATACAAAAATGGGACGTTGAGGTGATGTACGAAAAAAATAATTTAAAGTGTGCACATTCAGCTTTTGTCTTCCGAAAAATCGGCTGTCGAAAGGACCATACTAACTGTAAGAATTTTGAACGATCGGTCGTTGTACGAAAATTACCATCCAAATTTTGCCTTGTGTGTACGGGCCTTAACTCGAACTTCAAACTCATTTTCTGTACTCGGCCTGGGTCATTCTTGGCCCTGCAGGGTCAATGAGCTGCAGGACAGTGAATGACCCAACCCACAGCAGTTGGAGTGGAAAAAAAAGAGGTTGGGTTAGAGATGGATTTGGAGGACACCTAAACTCCGATAACTGTAATTTCCCAAAATGAAGGGCCAATCAGCAAGCACCAATGTTGTCACAAGGATCCACAATTCAGTGAAATATATGACATGAGGAAATAGAAATCAACACAGGGTGGCTTCTCCACTGAGGAATGGTAGGTGAGCCTGTTGCTTTAGCCTAGCCTTGTATAGATCAACAACATAAAAAGAATGCTGAGCAGTGCTTGGTGAAGGATATTTGTATTAAAATAGATGACAGAAATATGTAGGATGTCATAGCTGTTCTTCTGAAAATTCTACCTGCTTAGCCCTCTCTGGTTTCACCACTTGAAAAAGTCACTCTCTGATGCTACGGGAGCCAGATATCAGCTTCTGGTTCTTACAGCAAGCCCCCTGATGGCATGCATGCCAGGAAGAGACAGGCAGCCCCACACAGCAGTGCATATGCATTTTTAATTTCTACCCCAAAGCCTCCTGGGATTCATGACCTGAATATCCCTGGAGGCCATGGTAACTTGGTGGCTATGTAAATCTCAACTAGATGAGAAATCCAAAAGTGGAGGTCCACATGCATAAAAGGGGTATTTAAGGTTTTTTTTTTTTTTTACTATTCTGCAAAAGGAGGTGGAAGAATTCATATTTGGAAAAGTTGGTGGGGGGAGTGAAGGTCCATTTTAAAATAAAAACAGAGTGAAATCAGTGCTGCTTTCATCACTTAACTTAATAGCTTACCCCAGTGCCAGAATGAGTGCTAAAACATTTGACTGTTAGTATATGTAGGCACATAGCATTGCTAAACAGAAAATAGTCCCTTGTATACCTGTGCCATAATACAGAACAGCCAAATGTAGCAATGTATGGCAACATGTTACACATAGTTCAACAGCAAGACCCAGCTTCCATCACACCGTTCTGTATGTCGGAGGGACTGCATAGCTTTGGTAACTTTTCTTTTCTTGTAACTTCTATTGCACCCTAGTAATTGGATTGTAAGTCCCAAAATGATCATGGTCTTAAGACTACTGATCCTATTTTATTCTTACATAATCCAGACTTCAGGCATGCATAATGTGAATTCCTGTAGAGCATGTTCTTCACGTATCCTTCACTTCACTTATCCTCCAGAAGATTTCACCCCCTTCCTTCTACCCTGGGCAGTAGCTGGGCCCCCATACCCTTTTTATGACCAATAATTTGCATATATAAGCCTTCAAAATGGGGACTATTGATTCAAGTTCAGGTCCCATAGACCATAATGGGATTCATCATTCGGGTCCTAACTTTTGCAATGTTTGAGAGTTCTGGCGTGAACCAAACTGAGGGGTGTTCAGCCCATCTCTGTTCATCAGGAACCGTCTGAAATTTGATCAGTGGGTGAGCCTGTCCGCCCCATCCTGCCTAACACCCTTCGACTGAAGAATCAGGAAAGTTGGAAAATTGTTGGCTGAACAGCAGCTGCAACCAACCCGGCACAAAGACTGTTCAGGTATTTTGACAACCAGCAGGGAAAGTTGTTAAAATACAATAGCCGCAGCAGAAGACTTGTCTAACCACACTGTATAGAGTGGATGGAGAAACACGTTAGATTGCAGGCTAAATGGAAAAAAAAAGTATACCGTATATACTCGGGTATAAGTCGAGTTTTTCAGCACATTTTTTGTGCTGAAAAAGACCCCCCTCGACTTATACCCGAGTCAGTGTCTGTGGGTGATCAGTAGTTTCTATGTTCTGTGCTTGTAAGTGTGACTAAACACATTGGAAAGTAGAGAATGCTGAGAGAGGTGTCAGATTCTCTGCTTGATGTCGGGAGGTGGGCGGGACAAGCTGATGTTAGCTGTTCAGTCCCTCCCACCTCCTGATCTCAGTGAAGAGCTTCAGCTCTCTCTCTCAGCATTCTCTGCATTCCAATGTGTTTAGTCACACTTACACAGCACAGAACGGCTCTTAGAAGCAGCACAGCTCTGTTTAATGTGAAACTAAACTACCTTACTCATCCCTTATGTGTTCTGGCTACAGTCTCTGTGTCCTGGCTAAAATCCCTGTGTCCTGGCATTGATATCCCTGTGTCCTGGCATTAAGTCCTGGCATTAATATCCCTGTGTCCTGGCATTAATATCCCTGTGTCCTGGCATTAATATGCATTAATATCCCTGTGTTCTGGCATTAATATCCCTGTGTCCTGGCATTAATATGCATTAATATCCCTGTGTTCTGGCATGAATATCCCTGTGTTCTGGCTAAAATCCCTGTGTCCTGGCTAAAATCCCTGTGTTCTGGCTAAAATCCCTGTGTTCTGGCTCCCTGTCCCTGTATTCTGGCTGCTGCATTTCACACCCTAGGCTTATACGCGGGTCAATAAGTTTTCCCATATTTTTGGGGCAAAAGTAGGGGGGGGTCGGCTTATACACGGGTCGACTTATACACGAGTATATACGGTATGTGTATTGCCAGCATTAGGGACTGTGTTGATGCGCTTTTATTTGCAGCAGACTGGTTTTGCATCCTCATAGAAGTCTATGGAATTTCGAAATCCACAGGTCAAATACAAATGCTAATGAATTCTGAAACATCATAGAAGCATGTCAAACAAATGCTATCAACATAAGGATAAATAGATAGGTAGATAGATAGTAGACATGTGCACTGCCAAGAAACTTGTTAGTTTTCGTATCATTCAGGTTTTTTTTTCCCGTTTTTCAGGTCATTCGTTATGATCGCAATCCGTAAATTCATAAATTCATAAACTCATAAATCCGAAAATGCAAAAATCCGAAAATAAGAACATTTTAAATAATAACTAACTAATAATAATAACTAACTATTAAATTATAGGTATTGGAATTTCCTTTCAAATTTGGCCATTAGTGAACGTAACAAATATTAATTTATCCGAAATAACGAATGGCACATCTAAACAAATGGAAAAGAACTAATTAATAAAAAAATAATAATAATAACATGTTTTAATTATTGTTATTTATTATTCTTAATTTGTTCAATTCCTTTAGATACGGCATTCGTTATTTCGGATAATTCGTAACTTCGGATAAATTCATATTCGTTACCTTTACTAACAGCCAAGTTTGAATACAGGTCTGCAGTACACAGGGAGCCTTATCAGGGCCTGCAGCTTATGCATACACTTGCAAATGTGTGTAACCAATCCCCTGCCTTTTAAACGCTACTGTTAGACAGGTGAATTCGGTTGGTGGCAAACTGGTCAGTAAGTTGAGCTTGGAATTCTTTGTTCTTTGTCTGTGTCTGCCCCTCCATAGCTCCTTACTGCAATGACCAGTTATAGGTGGGGACAGTGACTTTAGCTTGTATTGTATACATCTCAGGTAACACACTGGCAACCTAGCCACCATTGTGCCATGTGCTGGGTGTCTAGTCTGTTCCTGTACCTTTAAGGAGGGTTGGGCTCCTCCAGTCACCTGTCCTCCATTTATCCATTAAATTGTATGTGCTTCCACTGTGAAGCCTCTTATACAGAGTTAGGTCTGCAGTACACAGGGAGCCTTGTCGGGGCCTGCAGCTTACGCATACACTTGCAAATGTGTGTAACCAATCCCTTGTCTTTTAAATGGTACTGTTAGACAGGTGAATGCGGTTGGTGGCAAACTGGTCAGTAAGTTGAGCTTGGAATTCTTTGTTTATTGTCCCTATACTGCCCTAGCCTGCCCCTATACTGCCCTCGCCTGTCTATATATACTACCCCAGCCTGCCCCTATACTACCCTAGCCTGTCCCTATACTACCCTAGCCTGCCCCTATACTACCTTAGCCTGTCTATATACTACCCTAGCATGCACATTTATTACCCTAGCCTGTCCCTATACTACCCTAGCCTGCCCCTATACTACCCTAGCCTGCCCCTATACTACCCTAGCCTGCCCCTATACTGCCCTAGCCCCCCCCCCCCCCCCCCTGGAATTGAACATAATGGCATGTCATATCATTTTGCATGTAAATCTGACTTCCTGATAAATTAAATTTTAGTTTTAATTATCATGATATTAAATAAGGTATGTGGTGGGCGTGATTTTTTTTTATTTGGGGGGGGGGGGGGTAGACAGCATTTCATTCTTGGACCCAGGCAGCACAATGTCTTGGGCCAGCCCTGGATATTGTAATGCATTTCCAGCAACCTTGGATTATTTGTAGCATTGCAATTCAGTAGGCTGGTACTGTCTATACTTTGTCACTTTCCAGAAAAATTAATGTTTATTTTAGAAGAGAGGCACAGCAAGTGAGTTATGTCTGCAGCACCTCCTGTGCATGAAATAAGTGAATGGAAATAAGAAGCAGAACTTACATAAAGTTAGCTAAAGCATTGCTCAGAGATCCAAAGGAAAAATAAGCACAAGGATTAACATGAAGGCCATAAATGATCATGATAATTATTATAGTAATAACCAGAACAATTGTAATTAAGAATGCCATGCCATTGGACTTTATTAAAAAAGGAAATGTATTCTATTAGATTACCACTCCCTTTTATTTATTTTTATTATTACAGGTATTTATATAAAAAGGACAATTTCCACAGCACTTATCATACAGTGCCTTGAAAAAGTATTCATACCCCTTGAAATTTTCCACATTTTGCCATGTTACAACCAAAAACATAACTGTATTTTATTGGGTTTTATGTGATAGACCAACACAGTGGCACATAATTGTGAAGTGGAAGGAAAATAAATGGTTTTTACATTTTTCTAGAAATAAATATCTGAAAAGTGGGGCATGCATTTGTATTCAGCTCCCTTTACTCTGATACTCCTAACTAAAATCTAGTGGAACCAATTGCCTTCAGAATTCACCTAATTAGTAAATAGAGTCCACCTGTGTGTAATTTAATCTCAGTATAAATACAGCTATTCTGTGAAGCCCTCAGAGGTTTGTTAGAGAACCTTAGTGAACAAACAGCATCATGAAGGCAAAGGAACACACCAGACAGGTCAGGGATAAAGCTGTGGAGAAGTTTAAAGCAGTGTTAAGGTTACAAAAAAAAATCCCACGCTTTGAACATCTCTGAGTACTGTTCAATCCATCATCCGAAAATAGAAAGAGTATGGCAAAACTACCAAGACATGGCTATCCACCTAAATTGAGAGGCCGGGCAAAGACCGCATTAATCAGAGAAGCAGCCAAGAGGCCTATTGTAATACTGGAGGAGCTGCAGAGATGACAGAGGTGGGAGAATCTGTCCACAGGACAACTATTAGGCGTGCACTCCACAAATCTGGCCTTTATGGAAGAGAAGCAAGAAAAAGTCCCGTTTGCAGTTTGCGAGAAGCTATGTGGGGGACACAGGAAACATGTGGAAGAAGGTGTTCTGGTCAGATGAGACCAAAATTGAACTTTTTGGCCTAAAAACAAAAAGCTATGTGTGGCGGAAAACTAACACTGCACATCACCCTGAACACACCAGTAGGGACAGGGAAGCTGATCAGAGTTGATGGGAAGATAGATGGAACCAAATACAGGACTATCTTAGAAGAAAACCTGTTAGAGTCTGCAAAAGACTTGAGACTGGGGCAAAGGTTCGCCTTCCAGCAGGACAACGACCCTAAATATACAGCCAGAGGTACAATGGAATGGTTTAGAGCAAAGCATATTCATGTGTGAGAATGGCCCAGTCAAAGTCCAGACCTAAATCCAATTGAGAATCTGTGGCAAGACTTGAAAATTGCAGTTTACAGACGCTCTCCATCCAATCTGACAGAGCTTGAGCTATTTTGCAAGGAATAATGGGCAACAAAACTCTCTAGAGGTGCCAAGCTGGCAGAGACATCCCCAAAAAGACATGCAGCTGTAACTGCAGCAAAAGGTGGTTCTACAAAGTATTGACTTAGGGGGGCTGAATACAAATGCATGCCATGCTTTTCACATATTTATTTGTAAAAAAATGTGAAAATCATTTATCATTTACTTCCACTTCACAATTATGTGCTACTTTGTGTTGGTCTATCACATAAAATCCCAATAAAATACATTTACGTTTTTGGTTGTAATATGACAAAATGTGGAGAATTTCAAGGGGTGTGAATACCTTTTCAAGGCGCTGTATATATTGCACATTCATATCAGTCCCTGAGGAGCTTACATTCTAAGGCCATGATCTCACAATTATACATACAGTATATACCTACTAGAGCCAATTAGCCTACCAGCAGGTTTTTGGTGTGTGGTAGGAAACCGGAGTACCCAGAGGAAACCCACACAGGCACAGGAAGAACATGCAAACTCCAGGCTGATCGTGTTGTGGTTTGAATTAAAACCAGTGACCCTTCAAGGCAGAAGTGCTAACCACTAAGGGAGAGCCAAAAGTTCAGCTTTAAGAAAATAAAATGTTCACTATTGGTAATCCTATAGTATAAAAATAATCCTGAGTAATGTGGATGGAAATAGCACTACTGTGTTCCAACTGTGTTTGAGAAAAAGAGGGGACCTCCTTGATGAAGGGATCAATGTTTTGGCTATTTTTCCAACACCCTAGTTTGTTAATGTGGGTGTTTCCTATGCTGTTAGCATGTACTGTATGCATAAGCTAATGCTACTTGTTACTGTATATGTATGATCTACTGACAGGAGTGAGTTTGGGTTCATTGCTGCCATGGATTTGAGGGGAATGCTGTCAGCTCGACAATCTTGGACCCAGACAATTTATGTTCAAATTTGCCTGGGAGAGTTGTCTTTCTAAACCACCATTCTGCATGCAGCAGCTGCCCTAATATTTACCTGAGCCCCATCTCGATCCAGCGATGTTGCAGGAGAAACT
>BLSH010065610.1:130573-146272 GCA_018402905.1 Glandirana rugosa
TGCTTCATAAATAGGCAGAGAATTCACCCCATATTTTCTACACCCAAATACCGAATTAAACAAAAATGGAGGATCTGTTGGTTGATGCTCCCAAGGGTATAGCAGGCCATGCGTTCGAAGTCCAAGTCCAATATCCTTTCCTCATACAAAACGTAAATTACTGTCAGTTACATTCACCTACTTGAGCACGTCTATGTCTGTGCTTACACGTAAGACGTACACCAGAGTAGGCCATTGTTTTACAAAAACTTTCGTTCGACCTTGGAGCAGTGTTGATCTCAACTCACTTGCCCTACCCTTACCCCCATTTTACTTCCTTTTGCAGCCCTCTAGGGCTTTCCAGGACTTTGTTACAGCCATTTTTGTGCATAAAAGTTCGGGTCCCCATTGATTTGTCCCGAAGTTCGGACGGATCAGCAGAACCCGAACTTCCAGAGGTTCGCTCAACTCTAGTTGTGACGAGGTTCCAGCTTGCTTTCAAAAACATTTTGTTACCGGATGAGACCACATGCAGAATGCACATTCGTGTCTGTATCTGCACGAGTTCATCCACTTACATTGACTGTCATTAAATGCAAAACATACTCCTTTCCTATAACCTGAACCTGAAGCTTGCGTACCGGACGATATGGGAACCCTCGTAGTTGGTTGTCTAGGAGGTAAAAACAAATTAAGCCATAAACCCACATCTTTTATACCCCACTTAAGAGACGGATAAATACTTCGTTTTTGTCTAAAGGACTCATCATATATAAACCATGAGTAACCTCCAAAACTCCTATAAGCTTCTTGTATTATATCTTTATGTTGAAATAAACCCATACTTTTTTTCTGGAAATTTTTCACATAAGACACTTGAATAAATACAAAAGGATTGAAGCCAATTACCAAATGTCTTCGTCACAGGTCTCCTCCTTTCTTCTTCTGTTTTTTCATCTTTTTTGTCTGATTTATAAATAAAATCTTTGGAAAAAAGGCAATAAAGATAATAAATCAATATATTCCCCTCTCCATATCTTTTCTTTTATGTTAGAGGAAAGGTGGAAACCCAGAGGAGACATAACGCAAGGCATCACTTCTTTTCCATATACCGCTGGAATACCTGACATTCCTTGCTGAGGCACAGAAACACCACAATTACCTGCTTCTGCTGCCGTATTTTGCACCTTATTTACTGCACCAGGCTGGGCTGTAAAGGAAGCTGGAGAGGTTAACCCGTTCTCAATATAAGAAGAGTCCCATACCGCAGCAATCTCCCTTGAAGCTACTTCTGCATTAGCCTGGGATGAAACAGACCTTTCTGACATGAACTTAATAAATGCTGCAACATCAGATAAAATCTGCAAGTGAGAATACTCACCCTGCGTATTCTCCTTTTCCACTGCATTCTCCTGTGGCTGTGTAGAGCACACCACTGGGATTGCCTGCTCAGCTACTGATGCCTGTGATGCTTGTCTGAGAAATCTTCTTGTGCTGTCTGATCTGCTTCTTGAGGTGACATCCGCCTCCCCTGCTGGCACTGACCTGGGTGGGGTTTTTCCTGAAGTGCGCACAGACACCTCAACTATCGCTGACCTGGGCTGAGGTGAAGAGTCTTCCTGTGTTCTATGTTGCCTAGACAATTCTGCTCCACTCCTGTCCACAGCCTTCCTAGAGCTCCTCCCTCTGAACCGCCCAGCGCCAGCCTCCTTGCCCTGAGCCCCTTTCTTTTTGTCACGAACGAGCGGTCCTGACGCCGCTCTAGCCGAGGCTGTGTGTAGGGGCGGGCTGTAACTTCGGCGCTGGATGCGCCTCTTCTTTTCCGGAGCTTCGCCACTTCTCCGCCCCCTGTCGTCACACCGCTGACCCGGAGCCAGATCCTCCTCTTCTCTTATTTCCTCTTCCTCTCGGCAGATGTCTTCAGTCCCTCTACTCGGCTCCGGACCTCGCTCTACAGGTTCTTCCAATGCCCCGGCGACCTCTTCTTCGGACGGCGCTCCTCTACCTCTTCCTGACGGTAAGGCTAAGCATCTCTTCAGCCAGTCTTCTTCTTCAGCTCCCGCCCGTTCCAAAAGTTGCCGTAGAAGCGTCTTCATGTCAGAAGGGTAACAGGACAAGGTACTATAGCTCAGAGCTGTCCTGTTAACTCCTTCAGGTGAATGGCCCCAATCTAACCCCGGAACCCCCTTTTATAGAGGGGAATCTTAACTTTCTAGAATATTCCTAGTCATCTGACCTTTATTGGCCTATCCTGCTCTGACCTTTCGTTTTCCAGAATATTCTTTATGGTCACCTGACTGCGCTAGCCAATCTCTGACCTAATCTATTTAAAATTACTATGGGGGGCCTTGAAACTGCCGTTGCCACAATCCCATGAGGAAAAGGGGGGGCCTTGAAACCAGTTTCCCCCCTTTTTTCCTATATTCTCTGGAGTGATCGCAGGAGGCTGTCCAATTTCAGCGGGAGCGGGTCACCGGCAGCACGCATGCGCACCTCAGACTTAGCCACTGGGACAATGTACAGGTACGTACAGACGGGCTGCCCTGCCGCAGTAAATGTGCGGTGGGCAGTCCGGAACTGGTTGAACCACATTTTTTTTTTTGAATAGAGTAAGAAATTGTTAAAATGACTATTGGGTTTTTTGCCCGCTTTGTCTTTCTCCTGCTAGTAAAATCACCCTTTACTTTCACTACAAGGGACGCAACAGGAAATTTCTCAAAACCCCAGGGAATTTACTTCTGGCATTTAGATATTTAATGTTTGCTTTCCGCAAACATGGGAAATAGAGTCCTTTTAGTTTCTCCAGATAGTACCGATCCTTCTGCACTTCCAGCACTGACCAGAAGGGGGTTCATCACAGACTGCTTTGTAAATAGCAAAACGCACTGTTGGGGCAGAGACATAACACCAGCAGTGGTGTCGGTCATAGCAGTCTTGCTGATGTAAGCGGGGGTCAGTACACCCCCTGTCTAGGTAACCTAAAAGGACTCTTTTCACTTGTGTGAAATAAGCAAACCACAATTACCTTAAGGGAAGAGGTAAACCCGTAGGTAACACTTAAAAGCTATAAAAATCAAAGTGCCTGTAGCTGGCCTTTAAATTGGTGGATTGACATGATAATAAGGAGGCAATGACAGCCTTCAAAACTTCCTCAAAACACTTTTTCAGGTTAAGATGTCAAGGAACTACAAGTCTCAACATGACCTACAGTTCCCTAACAGCCAGAGTGATGTAATTTGCTCAACTTTAGATTAGACGGCGAGTATAAAACTGGCTTAACCGGCTTTGTAATCAAGCTCTGAAGCTAAAATTATTGGAGATCTTCCAAATTCATGCATTTTATGTGTGTTAAATAATATAACTGCAGAGGAGGCAGAGTACAAAGCAGCAGTGAGCTAAAGCTCTGTTTTTAACCATTTAAAGGACCATTACTGCAAACATTCTCGTATTGTGAGAATTGTATGCATGTTAGGAGAGTATTCAGTATATGGATTATTTTATCACATGTATTTATTTAAAACCACTTGACCTCCGGAAGATTTACTCCCTTCCTGACTGGGCCATTTTTTGCCATATGGCACTGTGTCACTTTAACTGACAATTGCACGGTCATGCGACACTATATTGGGTACAGCATGACTTTTTTTTTAGCTCTGTGTTTTGTATTTGTATAACCAAAAAAAGGCCGACAATTTTTAAAAGAAAACAATATTTTTTACTTTACTACTATAAAACATATCCAATAAAAAAATTGAGAACATTGAATTTCTTCATAAATTTAGGTCAATATGTATCCTGCTACATGTAAGCGTATATTGATTGGTTATAGCGTCTACAAACTATTTATTTTCACTAGTAATGACGGCAAAAAAGAGACTTATAGTGGGTCTGTGATACTGACACTAACTGACACTTTTTGGGGACCAGTGACACAAATACAGTGATCAGTGCTAAAAAAATATGCACTGTCACTGTACTAATGACATTGGCTGGGAATTAGTTAACATCAGGGGGAATCAAATGGTTAACTGTGTGCCTAGCTAGTATTTCTGTGTACTATGGGAGGTGATTTTACTAGTGGAAGGCTTGGATCCCTGTCCTTGCTTTGCAGGAACACAGGATCCATGCCTTCACTACTGAAAGAACTATGATCTGCCTTGTTTACATTGGTGGGCTGCCGTTCTGCCTGTGTAACTAATGATCGGCGTGTGGCAGTAGACATTGAATCTGCGGTTGATTGGCTTCTGCTGTATAATCACAGCAGGAGCAAGGCACCCGTGGCGTACATGCATGCCCCCTAACCGGAAGGGCCAGAACACGTTTATATACTTGACCTGGTGCACAGCTGCCTCCCTGTAGTAGTAAAACTGCTATGGGGCGAACTTACAAACGTTTAAAAACGGCTGTCAGTCTGCGCCACCTGAGAGAGTTCTGAGCCTGGGAACACCGCCGTGTGTGAGTGGTGAGACGGAGCTTTGTATCAGCTGGATATCACACAATGGCTTCTATTGTTTTTAAACGTTTGTAAGTGTATATCAGTGGGGGGGATCTGTTGTATGGTTTAGCATCCAATAAATATTATCGGATCATGCACTATGTGAGCACTTTTTTTAAGGTCGATTC
Source organism: Glandirana rugosa (assembly GCA_018402905.1). Lineage (NCBI taxonomy): Eukaryota > Metazoa > Chordata > Amphibia > Anura > Ranidae > Glandirana > Glandirana rugosa. The sequence goes on from BLSH010065610.1 coordinate 135,176, forward strand.
CAGCAACATAACATCCACAGGCTCCCATACACCTTTAGATTGGATGTGATACGATCGAATACTGAAGTTGGATGACCATTATTGAGATCATAAGGCTTACGATTAACTTGCCTCTGGTGAGTGTTTCCATATAGGGGGGTTTATCCTCCCGTTTTTGCTCACGCGGTGTGGTGGTGGATAATTTTGGAACAGGATCCGGTCCCTAAAGGATAATATTTGAATGGACATTCCGGACTCTACATTGGGAGTCCTACTTTAGCGCTGCTTGCACTTTATAGTATTCTTTAAGCTATATGGACTTTTTGTCAATAAGGTGCTTCACAATATGAACATTTTTATTTAGGCGGCTGCTATTTTATGAGTATAATCGCAATTTTGTGTTTAGTTGTTCCATCCTGAGCGCTGATAGGAGCAGTCATTTTACTGTTGGGATTCTAATTGTTCCTTTGCAAGATCAGACTGTCATTGATTTGTTTTTTTACATTCATTTGGCTTGATTTATTTTAAAACATAATCTTTTTTTTTTAAGTTACAGTGTTAAAATGATTGTAAAGGCTCATATATTTTTTTAAAAAGTAACAAACATGTTTCCTTCTCTTTTCGAGTGACCACCACGCTTCCCGGGTCACTGGACTTTATTGACAGCAGCGGGAGCCAATGGCTCCCCAGCTATCAATCCAGCCAATGAGAACAGGTGAGCTGCGAGGCCTGTCCCCGCCGCGGGTTCGTTTTGGGTTCAGGTAAGTAAAGGGGGGCTCGGGGGGAGCTGCTGCAGGTGAAAGGTTTTTCACCTTAATGTAGAAAAACCTTGAGTATTTACAACCACTTTAACTGTGTATGTAAAGTAAAATGTGCACTTTTAACTTGCAGTTTTTACTAACAGTATAACTATAACTATATACCACCCAACTTTCTGACACCAATTAGCTAAAGTATGTAGGTATAGGACACACCCCCTTAACCACTTAAGGACCGGGCCTAATTTTTGGACTTGGTGTTTAACCACTTGCCGACCGCCAACCGCAGGTTGACGGCGACAAGGTGGTTCGATATCGCAAACCGCCGTCATACGACGGCGGCTGCGAAATCGTGTACTGTGAGCGCTCGCGCGCTCACTGTGTCCAGGGGGACCGGGGAGCGGGTGCGGCGGACTCGATCGCTGCCGGCTACGCGCGATGCCCACCCGGAGTGAAACAACGGAGGTCCGTATATGTAAACACGGATCTCCATTCTGTGAGAGGGGGAAGGGCTGTGATCACAGCCTTCCTCTATACGGAAGCTATGATCACTAGCCTTCCCCTGCTAGGGCAGCCCACACACAGTTAGAACACGCCCAGGGAACACAGTTAACCCTTAGAGCGCCCCTTCAGGTTAACCCCTTCACTGCCAATGGCATTTACACAGTAATCAGTGCGTTTTTATAGCACTGATCGCTGTATAAATGCCAATGGTCCCAAAAAAGTGTCAAAATGGTCCGACGTGTCCGCCCAATATCGCAGTACCGCTAAAAATAGCAGATCGCCGCCATTACATGTAAAAAAAAACTAAAAACCCCAAAAATGAATTCTCATCATCCGTAAACGCGGCAACTTTTGCGCAAACCAATCAATAAATGCCGATTGCGATTTTTTTTATCACAAATATGAGGAAGAATATAAAATCAGCCAAAACCGTTGAAAAAAATGTTTTTTTATATATTTTTTTTTGGATTTGCATTTTAGTAAAAAGTAAGAAATTTGTTTTTTTTTTGCAAAATTATCGCTCTTCTTTTGTTTATAGCGGCGATCATAAATGACGCAGCGGTGATCAAATACCACCAAAAGAAAGCTCTATTTGTGGGAAAAAAAGGACGCAAATTTAGTTTGGGTACAACATCGCACGACCGCGCAATTGTCAGTTAAAGCGACGCAGTGCCGAATCGCAAAAAGTGCTCTGGTCCTAAAGTGTGAAATCCTTCCGGGGCTGAACTGGTTAACCTTTAAAATCCATTTTTTTTTTTTTGCTATAAAATTACTTACCCCTGAACATTATATATATATATATATATATATATATATATATATATATATACATTTTTTTTTTTTTAACACCCTAGAGAATAAAATGGCGGTCGTTGCAATACTTTTTGTCGCACCGTATTTACGCAGCGGCCTTATAAGTGTGACTTTTTTGGAAAACAATCACTTTTTTGGGTTAAAAGATAAGAAAACAGTAAAGTTAGCCCAATTTTTTCCCCATTTTTTGTGAAAGATAATGTTACGCCGAGTAAATTGATACCTAACATGTCATGCTTCAAAATTGCACCCGCTCGCGGAATGGCGACAAACTTTGCAACTTAAAAATCTCCATTGGCGACATTTAAAAAAATCTACAGGTTACCAGTTTTGAGTTGCAGAGGAGTTCTAGTGCTAAAATTATTGCTCTCACTCGAACGATCGTTGCGATACTTTACATGTGTGGTTTGAACACCGTTTTCATATGAGGACGGGACTTGCGTATGTGTTCGCTTCTGTACACGAGCTTGGTGGGATGGGGGCGCTTAAATTTTTTTTTTTTTTACTTTTAATTTTTACACCATTCTTTAAAAAAAATGATCACTTTTATTCCTATTACAAGAAATGTAAACATTCATAATAGAAAAAAGCATGCCAGGACCTCTTAAATATGAGATATGGGGTCCAGAAGACCTCAAATCTCATATTTACACTTAAATGCAAAAAAAAAAAAATTTTAAAAATTGACAGTTAAAAAAAAAAGGTTTCCTTAAGTCTAGGTCCACACCTATGCATTTTTTACCACGTTTTGCAGTTTGCTGAAACGCACTACAGTCCATTTAACATGGTTTCTTTCTGAGTTTTCTCACTGCAGTTTGCGTTTTGCATGCCATAGACTTCAATGGAGGTGCACCAGAAACGCAAGTGGTGTTATTGTGATGTGTTTTTGACACGATTTTACAGCGATTCTGTGGGAATTTTGCCTCTATTTGCATTTTACGTTTTTAAATCTGCCTAGCAACAAATTCCCCCCCCCCCCCCCCGGAAAAAAACCCCTAAAAAACGCAAATCGCGATTAAATCAAGGCAAAAAAATGCTGTAAAATCCCAGTAAGTCGCTGTAAAAATGCAAGAGAAAATGCAGAAAACACATCCGCATAGGTGTGTACTTAGCCTTAAGAGCTATGGGCGGAAGGGACTTGTGATGTTGCTTCCGCCCTGCATTGTTATGGAGCCGAGTGGGTGGCATCTTCCGCTCACTCGGCTAACAGACACTGGGGGGAACAAACCCGATCATCTCTGCTGCTATCGGTGGGTCCGGTAAGCGGTGGAGATGATGGAAAATTGGCGGGGGGGCACCTCTCCCACCACCGATAAAAGTGATCTCGCGGCAAATCCGCTGCTTAGACCACTTTTATCTGAATGAGAATCTCCGGCAGAAAAAACTTTACCAGGGTTATGGTAGCTATCTGCTACCATAACAATGGTATTTCACTTCAAAGTACCGCCGACTATAGTCGTACGGCTGTCGGTAAGTAGTTTTTAAAGGAGAATTATACAAAAAAAGATTAGTTAAACTTACAAGTGCTTTTTTTTACCATTATTATTCCTTTATATTGGTATTTGAAATGTACAAATGCAGCAATTTAGAAATTGGATGAAAGGTTTAGCACTGGGAAACACTTTATGACAGATAAATAGTGCATTGTATATACAATTATATAGATCAGACCAAAATGAGGGACAAATGAGGAGGAAAGAGGGACAGAGGAACTTTGTTCTAAATCATGGACAGTCCCTCAAAATCAGGGACAGTTGGGAGCTATGCTATAATGTTATCAATGTTTAGGGTGTATATTGTTCTTCCTAATCCCTCTGTATTGAACTGTATTGTAATTGTACTGTCCCCCCTCTACATTGTAAAGTGCTGCGTAAAACGGTCGTCACTATATAAATCCTGTAATAATAATAATAATACTATTAGGGATGCTATCTTATAAGTACCATAACAGTAACTGAACAAAAACTTAAAAGAGAAGGTGTTCAATTGCCCAGGTCATGGTATAACTAGTAGAAGTACTGTATGTCACAATCGGCTGGCCTTTTTGTGTGATATGGAAGACAGTTCACAACTCATCCAAAAGGCTTCCTCAATTCAAAGGAGTGTCAGGAGTATAGCCTTGCCTTTATACCCGCATGGACAACTAAGTCACTTTAATCCATGGGTGTCATGGGACTGCACATATGACCCCATGTCCGCCCCATTATCATTCCCATACCGGCAGAATCAGCAAAGAGCAACAGCTACATAAATGTCTCCAGCGGAAATAAATAAGACTCTACAAATGTGAATTTCGTTTGCTTTATTATTGGCTAAAAAAATATAATACATATATAAAAATCATAACCACCAGATGGCTTGAACTGCAGTGAGCTACCTTGCCCAATGCAATCCAAACACTTAGACAAGGCAAAAAGCCTTGTTCTCTATCATTGCAGCTTTGCAGTGCTTTTACTAAGAGAAGGCATAGATCCCTGTCCTTGCTTTGCAGCAACACAGGATCAATGTCTTCCATACTGACAAAACTGCTGCTCTGCCTGTGTACAGAACGATTGGCGGGTGCCAACAGACATCGAGTCCGCTGATCGGCTCTGATACCCAGAAATGCAGGATCACATATATATATAATATATATATACACATGACCTGCACAGTACGACCATCCTGTAGCAGTAACTCTGCTATGGGGCGGGTAGCAACTGGTTAAGATCATCAGTATTATGATAAGACACGTGCAGCAGGTACTTTATTATGACTCTGGCAGCACTCTGTCCCAGGGTTTCACATGACATGGCTGCTGGGTGCTGATGCTTATGAACAATAAGTTAACAAAATCAGCACCCAGCAGCCATGTTATGTGACACACTATGCACTGCCAGCCACAGCCATGCTAGAGTGCCTGCTGGCTGTGAGTTATGATACCATCCATTATGCCAGAGAGACAGACACAGTGTATTGTAGTCTATTCACAGACACCCCCAAAGCACAGCAGTGTTGAAGTTTTGAAAGCATGAGCAGCCCCACGATCGGATCCACTTCCCCTCTGATCCTGCTGCTGGACACTGTCAGCTGAGCTCAGCAGCCCCTGTTCAAATCCAATCTGGGGACAAAACCGCGGACAGAAAACTGGGGATGTCTGGTCACCCTACTTTACGGGTCTGTACTCACACCATGTCCTAGGACAGCCGGTAGCCTCCTTCCAACTTCCAAGTGACTAGTGCTAGCACACGACTGGTGTGTGAAACGCGTCTACGGACTGCTTGCTGCTATTTGTGGTGCCCTTGACCTGAATAAAGCCTGGAAATCATCTGGATGTGCCGCTTCTTTCTTCTATTGGTGGATTCACGTGGGGCGAGCCGCAGCAGGCACTCCAGAGCTTCCAACAAGTGTGTGAGCCATTACACCTGGAGCAGCGATTTTCTCTTTGGTTTACCTAGTATAAAGGAATAGTAGTGGTAAAAAAATGCACTTTCGGGTTTAACTAATAACTTTTTATTGTATAATTCTTCTTTAAGGGGACGTGGCAGGGGTGCGTGTCCTATGCCTACATACTTTTTCTAATAGGTGTCCCTCGTTCCCATCTCAGAAATTTGGGAGGTATGTGTTCACCCAAAATGCAGTGGGGCACATCCCCTGCTAATTGGTCAGAACCACATCCACATACACCTGCTGTCACTGGCTGGGTTTTCCTCCCACTGTCCAATAGCCACCCATACTACTGGACAGTGACAGTGGAGCACAATGAGCAGACCTTACTCAAATCAAGGCTCTCTAATAAGCAGACAGCATCTAAATTTACCTATCTGCTCTCCTGTTAAGTAGAGAAAACCAAAAACTTTATACACTCACTAACATCCAAACTAGGAGGACGCTACACTCCATTGAAATTTATTGAAGCAAAAAAGCAAAAAAAAGCAGTTTTGCGTTTAAAAAAAAAGTCCACGGCCCTTTCCAAAAATACATAGATGTAAAAGTGTCCCATAGGAAACCATGTTAAATGAACTGTAGCGTGTTTTTGCAAAAAGCGCATATGTGTGAATCAGGCTAGCTTCAGAGCTGTGTGGGTGGTGCCACTGCAGGGCCCGCACAAATTCACGCAGCTGCAAACACCCGCACAGTGAAATGCGAGACCCACGGGTGGGTACCATTAATCCTAATGGCACACCGCCCACACTGTAGATCGCACCCGCACTGAGAACCGCACTGTACTCACGGTTCCCATGCGGGTTGCGATTTACAGAGTAGTGTAGGGACTTCTTTTCTGTGTGTCGCGGGGCACAGCAGCCCATTCAAATGAATGGGCTCTCATGTCCGCGCAAACCACACCCCATACAGCTGCACAAGTGTGAACCTATGGTAAGGCTGGATCACACCTATGCAGTTTGCTATTGATCAGTTTCTGCAGTGCTTTTTGCGGTGCATTTTTGAAAATGTGTTTTACATACGTTTTTTGATGCATTTTGTGTTTTGCATTCTTTATGCTTTTTTGTGGGGGGCCAATTTGTTGTTGGGTGGATTGAAAAATGCAAAACATTAATTGTGGCAAAACTGAAGTAAAATCGCTGCAAAAAAAGACTACTTTTCTTCAGCTTCTCCATTGAAGTCAATAAGACCAACAGTGATTACTGAGGTTTATGCTGCATTGAGGTGCCCCAAACATTGACTGATATGTCTGGCCCCTATCAGACATAGCCACCCTCCGATTGATTTGAGAGCATTGGAGAGGTTAGTACACAATGCCATCCAAACTCACCTCTGCTCTTGATATACCTTTGCATTTAAGACTTATAGCCTTACTTTTCCTTTTCAATCTGCAACACTGTAATTCTCTATAAAATGCAATGCAATATGGTTCCTGGAGGTGTTCTGTACACAGATGGCATACAGAACACCCCCCAGAAATGTAATTTCCTGCTTGTGTGATCGGCTTACTGATTTTCCCAGAAGTCTGCACTAAGATGCAAATTCAATTTTGTGCATCCCCTGCAACAAAAATGTAATTCTCCCAAAGGAAATCATGTCTAAATGAATGCAGGCCATGCCACTTTACTCATTAGAGCCCTGCAGGTGCAGGAACTGATTGATAATTACAAAACCACTCCCATACAGATTCACTAAGCACATGGGCACAGAAAAACAAAACATCTATTCCTTCAGAATAGCAAACGGTAGGAATCTGCAACAAAGTTTGTTAAAATCTTTGCAATGTACATAGATCACCCAGAGGAATGTTTTTTTTCTCAACAAAAGTGGAATTACTCTTTGACCTGCTGTGTTATGCTGCTACCCACTGCCTTCTCTACTACAAGTACCTTCAGAGGTTATTCCATTCCAATTCCATAATATACATTTAAATTAAGCTATACAATTATACTGTGTAAGTAAGAAACCTTCATGCAGAAAAGACAAGGCTGTCAAGGCTTACCAATATTCTTGTGTAAAAAGGTTTCTGAAAGTCCTTTGTCAGCTGCTATATATAAGCCAGACTGCTTGTGTCAGCTGCAAAATCAGTATTAGAAAAAAGGGCAAAGTATGGAATGGTTTAAATCTTAAACAAGTGTAATTATGCATTAGGGAGCCAAAGCGATTATTAATATTTATAAGAATGTTATGGGTAGAAAGAACTATCATTTTTGTACATTGACTATGTAAAATCAATATTAACACAGACAGCATTGCTCTGCCTAGCTGTACGGAAGCTTTATTTTGCAAAAAGAGACACAGAGGCTTAAAGTGTTTGTAAACCCATATTATAAAGGCTATGCCAGCCCCTCTATTAGAACCTGACATAGCACACTGTGTTCATTTTAAAAAAAAAAACGAGGCTTGTAGATACCTGTTTAGAGCTATCTTCAGGCCGGTCACATGACTCGTGGCCGCTGTACAGCTCCGATACATGGATACTGCAGGAAGGACCAAGATCTCCCTCTAACATCAGCTGGGGAGATTACATGGCCGCTCAGCCCCTCCTGCAGTAGCCCTGGAAACTGTCCAAGAGTCATGTGACTAGCCTGAAGATCGCGCTAAACAAGTATTTACAAGCCTTGTTTTTTTAAAAAAACGAAATACAGTGTGCTATGCAAGGCTCTAATAGAGGGGCTGGCAGTGAGCATTGTGGCAGCACCGAGGGAAAGGGGGGGGGGGCGGGGACAGAGATACAGGCAGGGAGGAGGGGGTGAGATGAGAGCTGAGAGCAGGGCTTGGGATGACTCAGACAACAGTGGTCAGGGCTCAGCAGCCCTGATTTTCACTGTCTGAGCAGAGAGGGGGACACAGAAAGTGGAGGGATCAGGGAGGTTTTTTACAGTCTAAAGGGGGCAGATTACATAGCACAAGCACTGTGCTGTTTAATCTGCTTTAAGGGACCAGTATCTGTATTTTTTGGGGGGTTAACAAACAATTTACGTTTGTAAAGGCACTGACAAAAAAAGTAAAAGACTTTTGTTATACTATATATAATATACATGTAATAAACTGAGAGCAAAGGAAAGATAAGATGTACTATTAGGCCATCGACCAAGGCAAGTGCAAAGTGTAGCATACATAAGTAGATCTACAGTACGTTGTGGGTCACAGCATTGGCCCCCGTAACTTTGTTCAGGTATGACATGTGTAGTACCCTCTAGTGTGCTAAAATGGGAGTGTACATAGTTTGTTAGTGTAGGTAAATTTGGCTTGGCTGGCGTCCAAGCCTGGGTTTATTCTGGATCAGGGTATGAGTGATCCAGGGAGGCTGGAATGACTCATTAGGCAGCATCTCTGATACCTCTCCCTACTTGTTGAAACTTTACAAAAACTTCCAGGAGACTGGGAGGAAGGTTAGGAGGAGCTGCCTAGAGTATTGATGACGGCCCCAACCAATCCCCAGTCAAATTGGGTTGGCAGGGGGAGGGACCTCTTAAATACTCAGGATCAGGTCAGCAGGGGCAGTGTGAGTTCTGATGGAAGGTGAAGATGGAGTGTTGAGGAGGCTGTCGGAGGCCCTTGAGGGTAGCCCCTAGTCTGGAGGCCTGGGAACTCGGGTGCAGGAGGGAACCTCTGATAACCCAAGGAGGAGTCCTGTCCAGTGGCACTGGAGCAGGTGTGAGGACAGCAGGAGCCAGAGAGCAGGTCCAGGAGATCTCCAGGGGGAAGACAGTCACGTGGCTGGTGAGTGAGACGGGGAAGACTGAGAGACACAAAACCACAGGGGATGGGTTGATAGCAACAGCCCTAAAGTAGTTCAAAAGTGTGGGTGAAACAGCAGTATACCAAAAGTACAAGAGCTTTATTACAAATTAAATAATCCAAACTTCAGACAGCGGTGAGAGTGAAGACATAAAGACATAAAATTGACAACTTTGTCTATAAAAACACCCACTACATCCACCCCAGCAACATTGTAGAAGATCATGTGCTAGTATAATGGGCTAGTACTGGGCTTGAAGATGTATTCTGGGAAACCACTCAGGTGACACGCCATGAACAGCTGTCTGCCAATGCCAGGGACATCCAGTTCATCTATTGCCCATATAATGTACATCTACAATTGACCACACTCCAGCAATTAAACATAGATGGTATGCAGTTTCTTGTGGCAGGTGCCCTAGGAAAAAAGAATCCTATTCAAGAGTCCAGGGTATAGGCTTAGATCCAGCAGTGTAAATAGAAGACTGAGAGGCAGCCTGAGAGGACTCGGGAGTCATAACTCCCAACTGTACCTGGTTTGAAACAAAGTTCCTCTTTCCTCCTCATATAGTTGTATATAAAATTCACTTTTTTATCTTTCAAAAAGTGTTTCCCAGTGCTTGTGGGTTTAACCAATTTTTTTTGGTATAATTTTCCTTTAATGGGGCATCGCAGGGGGTGTGTCCTATGCCTACATACTTTTGCTAATAAGTGTCCCTCGTTCTCATCTTAAAAAGTTGGGAGGTATGGGGAGTGCAGTCTGAGATGGTTGCAGAGTGAGTCTGGAAGGACTGTGAAAGATTAGTCAGGAGAGCTAGTGAAAGGGGCCAGTGGTGTCGCTAGGGGGGTGGGGGATGCGGGCCACTCCCGGGTGACACCCGCCAGAGGGGTGACACCTGATTGCAGTGGCACCGCTAACACCACACGATGTGCACCCCCCGTTACACTGGTCTGTGTCTCTCTTCGACAGCTGTGTCTCTCAGGGTAGCAGACCGAATCTGCCTCCCCCTCCTCTCTGTTTACATCTACACAGGAGAAGGAGGGAGTCCAAATGACATACCGCGCTGTTCTGAGGTCTGTGCACAGTGTATTGTAATGTAGAGGATTTGTGCGGGGGGGCGCTATGGTAGGGGAGAGGAGGGTTTGCACTGAGGGGGGGTGTCTGCACTGAGGGGGGGGGTTGGCACTGAGGGGGGTCTGCACTGAAGGAGAGAGGTCTATATTGTGGGAGGGGGTCTGTACTTAGTGGGGGGTCTATACTTAGTGGGGGGGGGTGTCACATACCTGGTAGTTGAGTCTGGCTTATGCGGGGGCCACCTCTCTTGCGGCCCTGGTTCGAGAACCCCTGGTAGTGCAGACAGGGAGCTCAGGAGCACAGGGGGGCATGAGGGCTGGACAAGTCTCTGGTGGCCGGTATAGGCCACTGAAGCTTGCGCAGGCTGAAGGTTAGTGGTGCGGTTCAGGTCGGCAACTGGCGGGCAGAGAAGTACAGGAGGATCAGGCAAACGGGAGTCAGGTACAGGTTGGGTCGGTAACGTGCAAGCGGCTGAAGTACAAGAGGGTACAGGCAGAAGAGTCGTAAACAATCCGAGGTCAGGGCAGGCAGATAGCAACAAAGTCCAAAGGATTGCCGGGGTCACAGGAACAGGAAGTCTCTCAGAACAAGTGTTGGGGGGATCACAGGTGTAGGAACGCTGTAGAATGGACAGCACCGAGTGCTGGGTGTTAGCTGCTTAAATGGTCACCTTTGGCGCCATTGCCGGCACATAAGCGTGTGCACACGCACCACAGGCACGCGCCTGCGTGCATAGACGCGCGTGGACGCACACAAGCACCCGCGCATGGGTCTGCCAATGGCCCCGGATGGTTCCTTACA
>BLSH010065610.1:146282-173190 GCA_018402905.1 Glandirana rugosa
GCACTGAGGGGGGTCTGCACTGAGGGGGGTGTCTGCACTGAGAGGGGGGTCGGCACTGAGGGGGGTCTGCACTGAAGGAGAGAGGTCTATATTGTGGGAGGGGGTCTGTACTTAGTGGGGGGTCTATACTTAGTGGGGGGTGTCATGTACCTGGTGGTTGAGTCTGGCTTATGCGGGGGCAACCTCTCTTGCGGCGCTGGTTCGAGAACCCCTGGTAGTGCAGACAGGGAGCTCAGGAGCACAGGGGGGCATGAGGGCTGGACAAGTCTCTGGTGGCCGGTATAGGCCACTGAAGCTCACGCAGGCTGAAGGTTAGTGGTGCGGTTCAGGTCGGCAACTGGCGGGCAGAGAAGTACAGGAGGATCAGGCAAACGGGAGTCAGGTACAGGTTGGGTCGGTAACGTGCAAGCGGCTGAAGTACAAGAGGGTACAGGCAGAAGAGTCGTAAACAATCCGAGGTCAGGGCAGGCAGATAGCAACAAAGTCCAAAGGATTGCCGGGGTCACAGGAACAGGAAGTCTCTCAGAACAAGTGTTGGGGGGATCACAGGTGTAGGAACGCTGTAGAATGGACAGCACCGAGTGCTGGGTGTTAGCTGCTTAAATGGTCACCTTTGGCGCCATTGCCGGCACATAAGCGTGTGCACACGCACCACAGGCACGCGCCTGCGTGCATAGACGCGCGTGGACGCACACAAGCACCCGCGCATGGGTCTGCCAATGGCCCCGGATGGTTCCTTACATTGCCCCCCCACCCCAAGGGGCAGCCTCCGGATTCCCAAAAGGGCTCTCTGCTCAGGGTGTCCTCCAAAAGGCTTCAATAAGCTCTTTAGCGTGGATGTTATCCTCGGGTTCCCAAGAGTTCTCCTCGGGGCCATAACCCTTCCACTTGACTAGGAACTGGGTTATGCCTCCCCTCTTCCTGCATGCCAGAATAGTTCCTAGCTCAAATTCCTCCTCACCGCCCACAAGAACTGGCACTGGTGGAACCGTCTTCCATCCCGGGAAGGGATCCTGGATTACCGGTTTCAGTAGCGTGATATGGAACACCGGGTGAACATGCATTGATGGAGGAAGGGTTAGATCATAAGCTACCTTATTGATTTTTCTCTTTATCGGGAAAGGTCCGATGAATCTTGGCCCCAACTTGGAGGGGCAGGAGAGTTTCAAGTTTCTGGTTGCCAGCCAAACTCGGTCGCCTGGTTGTAGATCCAAATCCCCTTGTTTCCCCTTGTCAAAGGCCCTTTTGTTGAGCTCCTGAGTCCGGGACAGGGTTTCCTGTAAGAGTCAGTTATTCTTCTCCAGGAATTCCGTGATGTTTATTGCTGCAGGTACGGTACTTTCTGGAATTACACTGGGTAGGAATGTTGGATGGTAGCCGAAGTTTGTCCAGAATGGGGATTGCTTAGTAGCAGAATGTACCATGGACGTAGAGCGACCCAATCGTCCTGGGAGTAGGAAGAATAACAGCAGAGGTACTGTTCCAGGGTTTGGTTGGTTCTTTCCGTCTGGCTGTTCGTCTGTGGGTGGTAGGCAGACGAAAATGACAGTCCAATCCCTAAGGCTGAGCATACAGCCTTCCAGACTCGGGACGTGAACTGTACTCCCCGTTCGGAAACCATGTTAGCGGGGATTCCGTGGAGACGGACTATTTCTTTTATAAAGGCATTGGCCATTTCCATCGCAGACGGGGTGCCCTTCATGGGTATAAAATGTGCCATCTTTGTGAGGCGATCCACGACCACAAAGATGGAGTTGAATCCGGCAGAAGGAGGTAATTCCACTATGAAATCCATGGATATGTGAGACCATGGGCGCTCAGGAATGGGAAGTGGGTTTAACAGACCCCAGGCTTTGGTTCTGCTGGTTTTATTTCGGGCACAGACTGGACAGGCGCTGACATAACTTTTGCAATCCTCGTTAACTGAAGGTCGCCAAAAGGAGCAAGACAGTAGTTCCAGAGTTTTGTGACTCCCAAAGTGCCCGGCCAGTTTGCGGTCATGACAGAATTCTAGGATGGTCAAGCGCAATTCTTCAGGGATAGAGATTCCACCACAGCCCATCCTTAAATATCAGTTGAAGGTCGGGTGGCACTGTGGAGCTGGTTAGAGATCGCCTGACCCGAGACAGTAAATCTTCCTGTGACAGCAAGAAGCTTTGGGCGGAAAGGATGGTGTCTGGTGGGATTGGATCCCCAGATTCACAAAACATCCTGGACAGAATATCCGGTTTGATGTTTTTTGACCCGGGCCTGTAGGTAATATGTAATTGGAATCTCGAGAAAGAGTGCCCATCGTGCCTGACGGGGTTTTAGTCTCTTTGCAGTCCATAAGTACTCGAGATTCTTGGGGTCGGTAAAAACTAGGACAGGGTGTGCGGCTCCCTCCAGCAAGTATTGCCATTCCTCCAAATTGGATTTAATCGCCAATAGCTCTCAATCCCCTACATCATAGTTGACTTCTGGTGGTGAGAGCTTCCGGAAGAAAAAGGCAACGGGGTGTAAAGAAGCCTTGGGGCCTCGCCTCTGAGAGAGAACCGCCCCACTGAGGTTTCCGAGGAATCCACCTCAAGGATATAAGGCAGGGCTGGATCCGGGTGCTTCAGGACAGAAGCAGAGGTAAATAGTCCTTTGAGAGTCATGAAGGCCTCCTGAGCCTTGGGGGACAACTGAAAGGGGGCGATCTGCTTCATAAGCTGAGTGATGGGGCAATCACCACGGAGAACCCATTAATAAACTGTCTATGAAAATTTGCAAAGCCCACAAAGCGCTGAACCCCTTTCTTGTCTATTGGGCCAATCCAGGATGGCAGAGACTTTTTGCGGGTCCATAGTGACTCCGGTGATGGAGATGATGAGGCCCAGAAAGGGAATACTAGGGCATTCAAATGCACATTTTTCAGCTTTTGTGTACAGTCCTTGCTGGCGCAAGCGTTCTAAGATGCACTTGACATGCTTGTGGTGTTCTTCGAGAGTTGACAAGAAGATAAGGATGTCGTCCAGGTAAATTATACCAAACTGGTCCAGGTAGTCTCTGAACACATCGTGGACCAGGTGCTGGAAGGTAGCCGGGGCATTGCAGAGCCCGAAGGGCATAACCAAGTATTCATAATGGCCAAACCTGGTTCTGAAAGCCATTTTCCATTCGTCACCCTCTCGGATATGAATGAGGTTGTATGCCCCACGGAGGTCCAGCTTGGTGAAGATGGTGGCAGTGCCCAGTCGTTGAAACTGCTCAGGAACCAAGGGCAGGGGGTAGTGTTTTTTTTATCGTAATTTTGTTGAGATCACGATAGTCTATACATGGACGAAGTCACACATCCTTTTTCTCAAACAAAAAATATTCCTGCCCCAGCAGGTAATGTGGAAGGCCGGATGAACCCCTTCCCAAAATTATTGTCCAGGTAGGCCTTGAGGGCCTTTAGTCTCCCTCGGAGAGCAGATAGATCCAACCAAATGGTACTTCAGCACCTTGCAATAACTCGAGGGGGCAGTCATAGGCCCTGTGGGGTGGTAGCTTGTCTGCCCCCTTCTTGCTAAATACATCAAGAAAGTCATGGTACACTGAAGGGACGGCATTGCGGGTCTCCGGATCAGGGTCAGTATCCAGACATAGGACGGAGGGATGAGCCTCCTGGGCCTGCTGTAGGCAATGTTGCTGACAGGAAGGGTAAGTGAACTGAATGTCCCCAGTAGACCAGTTGATGTTGGGGCAGTGTGCCTGCAGCCAGGGTAGGCCGAGGATGACAGGAAAAAGAGGGGATGCGATGGCGTCCAGTATCAGATATTCGGAATGGCCAGTGACAGTCGTGGCAAGGAGGGGAATGGACTCTTGAGTAACTGTTTCCCACTTGATAATGGATCCGTCGGCCAGGCGGATGACCATCCGGTGGGCCTTGGGCCAAAGGGGGATTTGGTGTTGCGCTGCAAAGGACAAGTTCAAGAAACAGCTTCAGGCACCTGACTCGAGAATGGCTGGGACTTGGATGGTCCCTCCTGGGAGTTGTAGGCACACAGGGAGGACCAGATGCATAGCCTTGTCAGGCAAAGACAGGACTGCTCCCTCTGGGGAGAAAGAACTTTTGGCTGGGAAAGCACTGACGCGATGTCCTGAACTTCCACAATACAGGCATAGGTTGTGCACTCTGCGTCTGTGTCTCTCTTCGGAGGTGAGTGACGGGCGTAGATGCTCAACATGTGTGGGCTCCAGCTGAGCTCCTGCTGACTTTTCGGCTCTGCGTTCCCACAGGCACCGGTCTACCTGGATGACCAGGTTAATTAAAGCCTCAAGGGATTGGGGTGTTCCCACCCGGGCCAGCTCATCCTTCAGCGGCTCAGACAAGCCCAGCTGAA
Organism: Glandirana rugosa; assembly: GCA_018402905.1. Classification (NCBI taxonomy): domain Eukaryota; kingdom Metazoa; phylum Chordata; class Amphibia; order Anura; family Ranidae; genus Glandirana; species Glandirana rugosa. The sequence continues at coordinate 150,632 of BLSH010065610.1, forward strand.
ATTGATAGCGGAGGGCTGCGTCATTCCGCGCTGTGTCGGCGCTCTAGTGCCGGAACTCCACAACGTAATCTTCCGCCGTGTGGGAACCTTGCTGGAGCGCATAGAGAGCTGCTTGAGCCGTTGAGGCCTGGTGGGGAACCTGGTAGAGTAGGGCCATGGCCCAGAAGAACAGATTCAGATAAGCCATTTCAGGGGCTTTCTGTTCCAGTAATCGGTGTGCCCAAGCCTGGGGTTCATCCCGCAGAAGGGATGTCACCAGCCCCACTTTCGTGGTTTCGGAGCAGAAGGTGCGAGGCTGTAGTGCAAAATATGGTTCACAAGCACAGTGAAAGGCCAAAAACTTCCTACGCTCCCCAGAGAACCGCTCAGGTAGCGGCACTTCAGGTTCATTGGGGAGAGTGATAACAGCACACCCTGCAGACTGGTCGGAGCTTGGTGCATGTGCCATGGACAGTTCTTGAATTCTACTCTCTATTCAGATGTACCCCTCTTGCAAGTCTTTCACAACTTGGGTCAGTCCATTCAGATGGGCACAGAGATCCTCCGTTGGAGAGGGCCCCTGCGCAGACTCAGACATGGCTGTCCTTTTGCTGCCACATACCTGGTGGTTGAGTCTGGCTTATGCGGGGGCAACCTCTCTTGCGGCCCTGGTTCGAGAACCCCCGGTAGCGCAGACAGGGAGCTCAGGAGCACAGGGGGCTCGAGGGCTGGACAAGTCTCTGGTGGCCGGTATAGGTCCACTGAAGCTCGCGCAGGCTGAAGGTTAGTGGTGCGGTCCGGGTCGGCAACTGGCAGGCAGAGAGGTACAGAAGGATCAGACAAATGGGTAGTCGGGTACAGGCGGGGTCGGTAAAGTGCAGGCGGCTGAAGTACAAGAGGGCACAGGCAGAAGAGTGGTCGTAAACAATCCGAGGTCAGGGCAGGCAGATAGCAACAAAGTCCAAATGATAGCCGGGGTCACAGGAACAGGAAGTCTCTCAGAACAAATGCTGGGGGGATCACAAGTGCAGGAACGCTGTAGAATGGACAGCACCTAGTGCTGGGTGTTAGCTGCTTAAATGGCCGTCTTAGACGCCATTGCTGGCGCGCGCACGCACACACGCACACAGGCGCACACCCGCGCACATAGGCACGCGCACACGATACGTGCGCCTGCGCATAGGTCTGCCAATGGACGCAGTGACATCAGCACGTCTTATGCCCTACACAGCATTTCGTCACAGGATGACTTCTTCCCGGGGTGACGAAACGCCGCGTAGGGTGGATGACATGCTGACGTCACTGCATTCTGCAAATCCGGAAGGACTGGCGCTGCATGCATGCCGGCCGGCTTTTTCTACTATGATACAAGGCTTATTGTGTCTTACTTGATGTAAGTGCATTTTTAAACTGTTTTTAATAATTCTCATTGGGTTTTATGCTATGTGGAGCCTTTTTTCTTTTTTGGTATACCCTTTACCACATTTGGGAGATTCCATGCTGTGGCATAAGAGGACCTGACAAAGGCCTGGGCTTGGGTATTAAGCCAACATATGTCTGACCCTCTGTAGCAAAGGGTCAACTGCATCTGGTAAGCAGGCAATCCTGTTCCTGGTGGTGGGATTATCACAAGAGGATTTTCCTGTTTGGGTGATTGGGGGACACTGGGACTTTTTTACTTTGCATATGAACATTTGTTGATACAGTTTACTTTTATTTCACCCACTTGTGCACTTTTTGATCAAAGGTGCTTAAAGCGGAGTTCTACCCTATTAAAAGTCAGCAGCTGAAAAAAGTGTATCAAAAATTCTGAGAAAATCTGCGCAAACATTTCATATAAAAAACAGAAATCAAAGAAAGCAGCTGTGTATAATGTTCAAACACAAAACATTAAAACAATCAAAATACATAGCTATAGTGAGTAGACAATCTCCCACTGTCCATGTAATAGAAAAGCAGAGTGAATATAAATCACTGTAGATCTTGCATGAGAAAGGTAGATAGATGAGTCCCAACAGCCGTGACAAGAGGTTGAAACAGCAATCACCACTGTGCATACACCGCTCTTACCGTGTAGCATGTGACCCCCTGTATAAGAGTGGTCAGACGCGCTTTGTTTACACAATCAGCATAGGAAAACATCCATCTCTCATAATCCACATGCAAAAAATGTAGCTGCTGACTTTTAATAATCTGACATTCACCTGTCCCAGGCTCCATCAATGCAGCCGCCCGCAGCGTCGCTCTTCTCCCCCTCCTCTGTAGGCATCGCCATCACAAGTATGGGCACCCGGCTTTGGCTACAAAGCCGGGCACGCACTGCACATACGAGAGTCACACTGTGTGCTGTGAATGGCCAATGTATCTTCTGGGACCTGTGACGTGTCCCAGAAGATTGCCGGGGGGGGGGGGTGTACTTCCTTCCAGTTCCGTGGCACCAGGAGAGAAAGTGGGACCTGGGACCCTGTAAAAACAGGGTCCCCGGTCCCCCCCAAAAAAAATGACATGCCAATTGTAGCATGTCGGGGGGTCACCTTCCCTTAAAGCGGAAGTTTCACTTTTGGTTGGAACTCCGCTTTAATTGCGCGACTCAGAATTGAATCATTCTTTTGGACTGTGTGTACCCCACAGAAGAGTTGCAGCTGCATTCAATCACATTGTTTCTTATTCACTTGTCATAATGTTTATTTTGCTTGTTTGTTTAGACCTTAGCGCGGTATATTCTTTTTCTCCTTTGCATTATCTGACTGAGGGCCGGTTCACACTGCAGCAATGCAGGAACCCTGCAAATCCACTGCAGGTTCCCACATCACGTCTCCGGGCAGCAGTTCACCCTGCCATATGCGAACTGTGGGGAGTGTCAATAGAAAGCTAATGACACCCCCAAATCAGTTTGCATATCGCACTGAGAACTGCAAACCCACACAGTAATCGGATCGCATGGTGTGAACGACCATGCGATCCAATTCTGCCCCTGCGGAAAAAAAGGGTCCTGTGCGAGTTTGCTCCGATTGTGATGCAAATTCAGCCATACTATCTCTATGGCTGTATTTGCATCGCACAGAGATCGCATGCGAATCACAGCCGATCGCTGCAGTGTGAAACGGCCCTAAGCCCTTTTTTTGTCAGATCATCTAACATTTTGTCAGCTGGGTCTGTGATTTTCATGCTACAAGCAAGTGATGTGCTGGATTAAGCTGAGGAGTGTGTAAACAGACTGTATCAATGGTGCCGTTGCCGTATCTCAGCCATTCAGGAAGGAGAATCTCGGATGGCTGAGACACCCATGGACATTGGTGGTTAGAGATGGGGCTCAGGTAAGTATTAGGGGGCTGAGGGAGGCTGCTGCACACAGAAGGTTTTTTATCTTAATTTTTTTTTTTGTAAATTCCAGCTCCCCTATGCACCAATATAGCATTCATGTACTTTTTTTGCAAAAATATCAACGCTTTTCATAAAATCTACAGACACTTGCCTTTCCATCCTTCATCCATGTTTCCAAACATATCTATTGCTTTAGTCTTACTCCCGGGGCAGACTGTAGGTCATGACACAGGAAGGAGTTGACCAGCTGACCTCATTAGCACACACCTTGCATCATTCACACCCCTACCTACCGCCCATCTCCAGCTGCATGTTTTTTAAATGAAATGCAATCAATCAGTGATCACCCCTCTCACTAAATACACAATATATAATCAGATTGCATAGTATATAGCCATCTTTATACATGTACATAGGAGGGAGTGGACAGAAACACCCAGCTGTGAATCCCCGTCCACAACTCATTCCCATATGCATTTTTTTTGTTTTATTTTGTTTTGTTTTTTAGCAAGGTGGAGCATTTTCACTCATAGAGCATTTTCACACATAGGGCAGCCCATCCACCTGTTGGGCTGCCCTGCACACAGCAATCACCCCAAAGAAGCTTTTTTATAGAGCTTGGTGCGTTGTTTACTGTGATTTTTGGTGCCATGCATTTCTGAAATGCAAGGAAATGCACAAATGTGAATGGAGGCTCATTGTTCTGTGATACCTCACCAATTTCACTTTCAGGCCCCATTCACAAATCACATCTAATATAATCGGAGCAAAGGTTTTGTGGCTCGTTTTTCCTGTGACACGCATAGGGCAACCTGTTGATTTCAATTGGCTGCATTACATGTAGGTCATGGGACATTTTGACGTTTTGTGGGTTGCATATTTTTACTGTGCATTTTGCAGCATTTGCCACTCGTTTTTTTACATGGCAAAATGTGTGTTTGCTTCTGTGTATGGTGGGTTGTTAACAATTAATGGCACTGAAAGCGCAAATAGTAATTTTAGGTGTATAAAGATGGCCATACACTATACAATCTGATTGTACAATCTCCTTTAGATCTATCATCAATTATGTAGTGCAAGGGCCTGCCTGATTGGATATAGAGTGATTGGCTAGATAGGTGTTTCCTCCTATTATATAAATTTGGTAAATCTAAAGCAGATTGTGCAATCAGATTGTATAGTGTATGGGCACTTTTATACACCTAAAATTACTAGTTGCATTTTCATTGCCATTAATTGTTAACAGCACACCAAACACAGAAGCAAACACACATTTTGCCATGTGAAAAAACGAGTGGTAAATGCTGCAAAACACACAGTAAAAAAACATGCAACCCACAAAAGGCCAAAATGTCTCATAAGCCACATATAGCACAGCCCATTGAAATCAACGGGCTGCCCTATGTGTGTCACCGGAAAAACTAGCCCCAAAACGCTCGCTCCCACTATGCTAGATGTGAATGGGGCCTGAAAGTGAAATTGGTAACACAGAACAATGAGGCTCCATTTACATCTGTGAGTTACCTTGCATTTCAGAAATGCGCAGCACCAAAAATCACAGTAAACAACGCACCAAGCTCCGCTGTAAAAAAAAAGTTCTGAAGCTTCTTTGGAGTGATTGCGGTGTGCAGGGCAGCCCATTCAGGTGGATGGGCTGCCCTATGTGTGATGAGTGAAAATTCTCCAAAATGCCTCCCTCCCTCGCTAAAAGAATAAAAATGCATGTGGGAATGTGAGTTCCCGCTATGCAGAGTTGTGAACGAGTGTTTCAGTCCACTCCCTCCTATGTACTTGTATAAAGATGCCATACACTATGCAATCTGATTGTATATTGTGTATTTAGTAAGAAGGGTGATCACTGATTGATTGCATTTCATTTAAAAAACATACACCTGGAGATGGGCAGTAAGTAGGAGGGTGGATGATGCAGGGTGTGTGCTAATGAGTTCAGCTGGTCAATGCCTTCCTGTGTCATGACCAGTCTGATCAGGAAGTAGACAAAAGCAATAGATAAGTTTGGAAACATGGATGGAGGACAGTAAGGTAAGGTAAGTGTCTGATTTTTTTTGGAAAGCGTTGATATTTTTGCAAAAAATGTACATAAATGATATATTGGTACATAGGGTAGCTGGAATTTAGAAAAAAAAAGTGAACAAAGGTGAAATTAAAATATCAGGCACCTACCCCCTTTCCCCGCCCAGACCAATTTTCAGCTTTCAGCACTGTCACATGTTGAATGACAATTGCGCAGTCATGCGACGTTGTACCCAAACAAAATTTTTATCATTTTGTTCCCACAAATAGAGCTTTCTTTTGGTGGTATTTGATCACCTCTGTTTAATTTTTTGCGCTACAGATAAAAAAAAAATGAAAATTTTGAAAAAAAAAGTGTTTCTGTCACAAAACGTTGTAAATAAATACGTTTTCTCCATCACTGATGGGCACTGATAAGGCTACACTGACGAGCACTGATGAGGCAGTACTGATTGGAACTGATGAGGTGGCATTGACAGGCACTGATGATAAGGCACATATATGCAGCACTGATGGGCACTGGTAGGCAGCACTGATAAGCAGCATTGATGGGCACTGATAGGTGGCACTGATATGCAGCACCGATGGGCACTCATAGGCAGAAATGATGGGCACTGATAGGGGGCACTGGGCACTGATAGGTGGCAATGGTGGGTGGCAATGACAGATTGCACTGTCAGGTTGTCATTCCCTGGTGGTGAAATTGGCACTGAGTGCAATTCCATGTTGGGCATTGTGCTCCTTACCTGGTGGTCAGGATGGGTGGGCTCTCCCTGGTGGTCCCTGGGAGGGCTCCCTGGTGGTCCTGGGTGGCGTTCTTAGGGGGGACTGCACTGATAAACAATTAGTGCAGACCCCCCACCCCCTCATCAGGAGAGCCACCAATCGGCTCTCCTCTGCGTCACGTCAGATGCGAGTAGAGAAAAAGCTGATAAACGGCTCTTCCTGTTTACACTGTGATCAGCCGTGATTGGTCATTGGTAAAGAGCTTCCGATGGAACCGCCACCCGGCCATCATTTGCCTATAGGCGGGAAATGGTTAAGTTATACAGTTGTAGGGTCTCAACAAAAAAAAACCTGAGAATGGACACACCACACAGTAAACAACCCTTATAAAATACTCCCAAAAGAATGGGAACATGCGCCAAAGGAAACCAATAAGCCCTTCTTCTCAGCAAGGTACAGCATGTCTTCTTAAAATAAATGTACAGTGGGTACGGAAAGATCAGATCAGACCCCCTTAAATTTTTCACTCTTTGTTATATTGCAGCCATTTGCTAAAATCATTTAAGTTCATTTTTTTCCCTTATTAATGTACATACAGCACCCCATATTGACAGAAAAACACAGAATTGTTGACATTTTTGCAGATTTATTAAAAAAGAAAAACTGAAATATCACATGGTCCTGAGTATTCAGACTCTTTGTTCAGTAATTTAGTAGAAGCACCCTTTTGATCTAATACAGCCATGAGTCTTTTTGGGAAAGATGCAACAAGTTTTTCACACCTGGATTTGGGGATCCTCTGCCATTCCTCCTTGCAGATCCTCTCCAGTTCTGTCAGGTTGGATGGTGAACGTTGGTGGACAGCCATTTTTAGGTCTCTCCAGAGATGCTCAATTGGGTTTAAGTCAGGGCTCTGGCTGGGCCATTCAGGAACAGTCACGGAGTTGTTGTGAAGCCACTCCTTCGTTATTTTAGCTGTGTGCCTAGGATCATTGTCTTGTTGGAAGGTAAACCTTCGGCCCAGTCTGAGGTTCTGAGCACTCTGGTGAAGGTTTTCGTCCAGGATATTCCTGTACTTGGCCGCATTCATCTTTCCCTCAATTACAAGCAGTCGTCCTGTCCCTGCAGCTGAAAAACACCCCCACAGCATGATGCTGCCACCACCATGCTTCACTGTTGGGACTGTATTGGACAGGTGATAAGCAGTGCCTGGTTTTCTCCACACATACCGCTTAGAATTAAGGCCAAAAAGTTCTATCTTGGTCTCATCAGACCAGAGAATCTTATTTCTCGCCATCTTGGAGTCCTTCGGGTGTTTTTTAGCAAACTCCATGCGGGCTTTCATGTGTCTTGCACTGAGGAGAGGCTTCCGTCGGGCCACTCTGCCATAAGGCCGTGACTGGTGGAGGGCTGCAGTGATGGTTGACTTTTTACAACTTTCTCCAATCTCCAGACTGCATCTCTGGAGCTCAGCCACAGTGATCTTTGGGTTCTTCTTTACCTCTCTCACCAAGGCTCTTCTCCTCCAATAGATCACTTTGGCCGGACGGCCAGCTCTAGGAAGGGTTCTGGTCGTCCCAAACGCCTTCCATTTAAGGATTATGGAGGCCACTGTGTTCTTAGGAACCTTAAGTGCAGCAGACATTTTTTTGTAACCTTGGCCAAATCTGTGCCTTGCCACAATTCTGTCTCTGAGCTCTTCAGGCAGTTCCTTTGACCTCATGATTCTCATTTGCTCTGACATGCACTGTGAGCTGTAAGGTCTTATATGGACAGGTGTGTGGCTTTCCTAATCAAGTCCAATCAGTATAACCAAACACAGCTGGACTGAAATGAAGGTGTAGAACCATCTCAAGGATGATCAGAAGAAATGGACAGCACCTGAGTTAAATATTTGAGTGTCACAGCAAAGGGTCTGAATACTTAGGACCATGTGATATTTCAGTTTTTCTTTTTTAATAAATCTGCAAAAATGTCAACAATTCTGTGTTTTTCTGTCAATATGGGGTGCTGTGTGTACATTCATGAGGAAAATAAATGAATTTAAATGATTTTAGCAAATGGCTGCAATATAACAAAGAGTGAAAAATTTAAGGGGGTCTGAATACTTTCCGTACCCACTGTATGTACATGTCACCACTTTCAACATCAACCCAAAAGGCAAGGGGTTTATTCCTCAGTCAAAAACAGTGGGATAAGCCATGCAAATGGTTCCTTTATGCCCTTACAGCTAGCTACATTTAGATCCATTGGTACATTACCCTGATACAGCTACACACAGGTGTAAACAGGTCCTTATGATTATTTGTTGTGGTTAGAGTTACTATGAACTGATTAGCTCTCCGAGCCAAATCCCCATCTAAGCCCAACTTTACAAAGTTACGAGTTACATTCCATGCTCTTACAAGGACCAAAATGTCAGAAACAACTGTATGCAAGTAGAAATAACAAGCTTTGTATATTAAGGTTGTGTCTGTGCAATACACCATTGGTTCTGCATGTATGGATGTCCCAACACATTATGAAATGATTTGAATGGATCCACCCACTGTCCTAAAATAAGAAAGAAAACACTTTTTTTTTTTGCTTTGAGTTGGAAGTAATAACATGTAAATGCCTTTAATAGAGAAAGCCTATAATTAAGAAATATATAGTCTGCAATCGCCCTCTCCGTATGAAATTACTGGCTGCCATGTTGATCCAGTGTCTTAGAAATATTTGGAGCCAGGGAACGCTAGGTCAGTGATTCTCAACCCTGTCCTCAAGTACCCCCAACAGACCATGTTTTCAGGATTTCCTTTATCTTGCACAGGTGCTTTAATTGCTTGGTATTTTGGACAGCTATTTTATCTGAGAAATTCCCAAAACATGGCCTGTTGGGGGTACTTGAGGGTAGGGTTGAGAACCACTGCGCTAGGTGACTAGCATTTCAGAAGAACAACAATTTCAGCCTAAATATTTCTCTTTTAAAACCCAACTCCAGGTGATTTCTTTTCCCCAGGCAGTGGTTAAAAAACAGCTCTGACTGTAATACTCACCTTTAGATTAGTGCTGTCTCCCCAGTACCTCTTCTTTGCCACAAGATGTCCTCAGAGATTGAATGATCTCAGTGAAACTTAATATTGAAGACTGAGGAAAGAATGTGAGTGCAGGGAGTCATGGCTCCACCCTCTGAGCATTGCACCCTGTACTTACAGTGTATAAATGCAGAGAGTGGGGCTGACATGATGACATCATCACATTTCTCTACATCAATACACTCATGCAGGACTGCCCACTGTTGTGAAATGACAAGGAAAAAAAACAAAACCTGGCAAATCACATGACCAGTCAAAAGACACCAAAAAAAAAAAAAAAAGTTAAGTGAAGAAAAAAACATAATATACTGAAAGCTGGAGACTTAATGGGTGAGCCAAAAGCCTAGAATTGGGCATTATAAAACCATAATGTACCTTAACAATAAGGAAACTCCCTTTAATAATGCTATAACATCTTGTATTTCAGCAGTGCACTATGTTTGCATTTTGTTTCTCTTTAATCACAAGGGAACATCATAAGCAAGCACTTACAACAGAATAAAAATAAGATTAATGTCTGTAACATATTTATTGAAGGCAGCTGCATATTTTCACATATAAAATATTAATTTCAGACGAATGAGAAAGCTTGGGCCCTATAAAAACTTTGGTCAGGCCGATGTAAGAAAGAAAAAAAATTAGCTGCAGAATACAAAGTTGCTTAAAGGGTAGGAATTAACCGGAATTGTTTACACTGGAGGAATAAGTTTTATAACATTTGTTTTTATAGCTCAAAAGTATATAAAACTGAGAGCAAAATATGAATAAATGATGGCTTGTTAGAGATGAAGTGAAATCTAACACAAAAGCTGTCAATGAGCCGCACGATTCAGCAACAAATGTTCCCTTTTTTTTTGCGACAACAATAAGATTAAAAAATTTATTTCCTGATGCAACTGCAATTCAGTATGGAAATGTAATATGAAAATGGATTTTACATGAGGGATGTTATTGAAATCTATATGTCAAGCTGAGGTTACACAGCAATACGTATATTAAGCTAAGTTATAGTGAAGGGTGTTATTGCTGTAGTCCAGAGTTTTGGTAATTGTTTAGATACAAGGTCGTATATTCAGTAGTATTTGTGGAGTGGTGTTTGATTTCAGTTGTATTAAAAATTCAAAATAAAAGAACAAGGGCGAGGAAAATAAATATTCATCTGCAAACAGATTAAGAAAAAGAACTACAGCCAGGATAAACAGTCACTAATAAACTGATATCAGAACAGTAGATTCTGGTGCCAACATCCTGGCACTGGTATGTTTCATCACAGAGGGCTTAGTCTTCAGTGCAAAGGATCTCAGCACATGAAAGGTATGTATGCCAACAAGGAGGTAAGTTGGTATAAGGAAGGTTGGTTGTTAGGGTTGGGGATACAAGAAGGCTTAGTGTTAGGGTTACGTTACAGGAAAGGTTAATATGAGGGATAGTGTTAGTATTAGTTATGGGGTGGGATAGTGTTAGGGTTAGTTGTAGGAAGAGTTAGTAAGATAGTTTGTTTTGGAGAGAGGGCTGGTATGATGGGAAGTGTCATGTACCTGGTCAAGGCTGAGCTGATGAGAGGACTTCGCCTTACACCTCCTGTCCCGTTTCTCCTGGAGGTGATGACAGGATATAACAGGGCATAGAGTGGCATGGGTGCCTTGTAGGAGATCCTGGCTGGAAGAACCTTGCAGCAGGTGCCGAGCAACAGGTGGACTGATGAGCTGGCTAATGCGCAGACACGGCAGCAGGTGCAGAACCCCCAAGCAGCAAGCAGGCTGGCCAGCAGGCCAATATAGGATATCCTGGCAGATGCGGAGGTGCTGTAGCAGGAACAGCAAGCAGCAAGTGGGTTTGCAAGCAGGCGGATGCAGGATCTCGGGTGGTCAGACAGGCAAGAATCAGTATCAGCTGGGCAGCAGAGGTGCAGAATCAGGAACCAAAGCAGAGTCAGGGTCAAGCTGGGGTCAATATCGGACGAGCACAGAAGGTACAAAAGTGGCAGGCAGAAGGCAGGTCAGGTCACAAGCCAGAATCAGGAAGAGGATTTCAGGAACAAGTAGGATCAAGACAAGCCAGGAAGTACAGGATCAGGTTACAACGGTAGAAGCTGATGACCACTCGGAAATCCTCTGGCCTCTGGAGCCAGTTTAAATAGGCAAGTGAGCGCCAAGTATTCACGCATGCTAACATGCATGGACATGTGCGTGAGTTAGGGCACGTCTAGTTGTCACTCGAGAATTATTATGAGGATGTGCATATCTTCGCACAGGTCTTCGTGCATATGATTTCCCTGACAGAAAGTTTTGGGGTTAGTTATAGAGAGAGGTAGCACGAAGGGCTGTGCTAGAGTTACAGTGAGTGTTAATATGAAAGTGAGTGCTATGGTTAAAGAGTGGGGGATGAAGGTAAGTGTGAAAGCAGTGCAGTGTAGTGAAAGTTTGTAATTGCTAAAAAAACAAACACGCATATTCAACTCGATGCTATGAAGTCTGATGCTGCAGCTGTCGCCCTGCTAGCTCTAAGCTTGAAAACTGAGTGACCATATGACCACTGGGGCACCAGGTAGGAGAGGAGGTGGGTGCATTTGACTGTGGCTCTCAGCTGAGTGCTGAGAGTTGAAGCCAGCTGTTGGTCAGGCAGCTGGGTTGATCCCAACAACATGGTCAGAATCCCTCCAGAGCTTGGAGCGGCTCTGTGATGTCAGCCAACAGTGGGCTTTAGCTGATTTTGGATCACAGGAGAGTACAGGTAAGTGTACTCCTGGGACCCACAAAAAAAAGCTTTGGCCTTACTTCTCTTTTAAGGTCAGGTTACAGGGTGAGCTAATGTGAGAATTAGTGTTAAGCTACAGGGAGGGAGCATGAACCGAGTTAAGCATCAGTACAGGCTCAACTTGTCCTATCTGGTCTAGGATGAAAGAGGTGCTGGTTGTGAGAGTCTATCCTATGCTCTGATGCATTACAAAATCTTTACAAGGAAGGCCCAAGACATCATTCCTTTACAGCAAATTTATTCAAGGTCTATACGCAATCAAAGTATCTGTCAATAACTAAAGGTTTGCATTATGGGAAGGATTAGTGTTTGTTAATGGTAGGTGACATGTAAGGTTAATGTGGGGGCTAATGTTAAATTTACGTTATGGAGAGGGTTATTGTGAGGGGTCAATGTTAGGGTTACATTACACTGAAGGTTATTTTGAAGATCAATGTTATGGGTACAGTACAATTATGGTTAGCGTTTCCAGGGTCTTCCTGTAACCTAAACCTTGCATTAATATAACCCAAACATTAAACCCAACACTAACCCTCCCTGTAATGTAAACCTAACATTACCTCTTACACTAACAATGCATGTAACCTTACCCAAACATTAATATACACTAACCTTCCCCACAACATAACCCCAACATTGACCCTCATACTAACCCTCCTTTGCAGACAAATAATCAGGAACTTGTATAGAATATGGAAGGGGAGTCTGGATTGTAAAACTACCTAAGTGCAATTTTATTTTTTCAGGTAGGTTTAACACCAGTGTATTTTGTTTTGTTTTTTGCCTACACTTAAGTCAAGTTTGAATGAACAGTTTCCTTTTAAAAAAAGGAATACAAGTATATGTATCTATGTTAAATAAACATGTTAGGTTTGACATGCCCCCCCCCCCAATTTCCAGCAGCTTATGCTTTCTTTACTTTCACCCTCTTGCTGTGAAGTGCCAGGCACCAAAGTAAATGCTTAGTACTTCTAGGTATGGAGGAACATGTGACTCAATCCATATGACAGTGCTGACGCAAGACAGTTCATACACCTGTGAAGGAAAGGACTCCAGCAACTCTTGTAGCCTCTGGCAACTAAACAGGGCACTGTGAGAGAGAAAAAAAGCTAATATGTTGCTAGGGAACGGGTTGCTTTGTCCGGTTTGCTTTGCATGGGGAAAGCCTAGGTTCACCTGAAAGAAGAACCCAATTTTGGAAACTGTGGCGAAAAAAAAAAAAGACAGGCAGAGGGCAAAGGACTAGTCACCAGTATTGCCTGTAGTCTCCCTGCAGCTAATCTTTTCCCTATTACTGGCTTACCATGCCTTTTTTTGCATTGTCTATTTGTTGAAGTGGTCACCTTGGTAGGGGCAAGGATTTGCTTCCCCATTTCAGAGCCGTTAGCAAGGAGAATAGTGAGTGTGACATCATCAAATCAACAGTGTCTTAGATCTCACATTGCAGATATACAGCTTATGAGGCAGTAGACAAAGGAGTGCCTAGACACACTCACATACCAGTAGGGGACTATTATTTTTCAGGGGGAAATCCAGACAAAAGGCTGATTTTTCAGTGTGCTGCTGTGTGTGAGCGGCACCCCTCCTCCTGGACCATACCAGGCCGCATGCACTCAACATGGGGAGTATGGGTGCTTTGGGGCGGGGGATGCTCTGCGGTGATGTGATGCCCCGCCCCCAGATGTGGCGTCATAAGGGGCGGGGGCTCAGGATGACGTCAGTGGGTGGCCCTGCCCCATGCCAATATAAGGCAATGGTGCAGCACGGACCCGGCATTCGAGTGGGAGAGATTGACGAGTCAACACCTCCAGAAGAGAAGAGGGAGAAGCTAGCCGAGGAGACAGCGGCAAAAGAGCAGAAGACAGAAGATCCCTCAGAAGACAGAAACTCCGCAGAAGATCCCTCAGAAGACAGAAGACCCAGCAAAAGAGCTGAAGAAAGAAGATAACGGAGAGGGAGAAGAGAGGGGAGAAGACGTCAGAGCTGATTTAATAAATTATTTTAAAAAGCTGTGTTGTACACATTTTTTTCAGGTGAATGGGTAGGGGTACGATGTACCCCATACTCATTCACAAAGGGGGGTGGGGCCCTCATCTGGAGGCCCTCTTGTTAAAGGGGGCTTCCAGAATCTGATAAGCCCCCTCCAGCAGACCCCGACAACCAACGGCCAGGGTTTTCGGGAAGAGGCTCTTGTCATCAACATGGGGACAAGGTGCTTTGGGGTGGAGGGCGTAGAGCCCCCCACTGCCCCAAAGCACCCATACTCCCCATGTTGAGTGCATGCGGCCTGGTATGGTCCAGGAGGGGGGTGCTCGCTCATCCCCACCCCCTTTCCTGGCCTGCCAGGCTGTGTGCTCGAATAAGGGTCTGGTATGGATTTTGGGGGGGGACCCTACACAATTTTTTCGGCGTGGGGGTTATTCTTAAAATCCATGCCAGATCGAAAGAGCCTGGTACCTCTTGGGGGGGAACCCCATGCAAATTTTTGCGGGGGTTCCCCTTCAAGATCCTCAGCACACAAGTCGCGCCTTCTATTCAAATCAATGGGCTCCCATAGGAAACCACTGATTTTGAATAGAGGAAGAAAAAAGCCGCAGAAAGCTAGCGTGGAAAAACGTGCATTGACGTCAATTCATAACGCTGATAAAATCGCGTTTTTAATGTTGATTTTTTGCTGGCGCTGGTCGTGGCGTTACTGCTCGTTTTTTCAATATGCCGTGTGTATGAGGCCTAATTATAGGCTTACCTGTAGGTACAAGTAAAAAGTGGACTTTACTTCCACTTGAACTCTTCAAGATGTTCCTTTCCCTATAACATACAAATATTCACTTTTTTTTTAGATCTTGTTATGATACAAGGCGGTCCCCGGGTTACAAACAAGATAGGGACTGTAGGTTTGTTCATAAGTCGAATTTGTTTGTAAGTCAGAACAGGTACATTTTTTAAGTGTAGCTTCAGACAAAACAAATATTTTTAAGCTTTTTGGATAGCATAGGGAAGGGGTAACACCCCTGTAATGTTTGTTTTTGCTGTCTATGTTTCTGTTCAGAAGATTTCACCTCACTTCCTGTCCCAATGGTAATTGGATTTTGAAAATTTTGGGTTGTTGTGGAAACAAACCTTGGTGATAAAGCATTAGTGGAGACACCTTTTTCCCATGATAACTCTTACAGGAGTGAATTTCCCTTCCTAGGGGGAGATTTCCTCTCACTTCCTGTTGTCTCCCTCCGTTTGTAAGTAGGAGTCATTCATAAGTCGGATGTTCATAACTAGGGGACTGCCTGTATTATTAGTGGCAGCAGGTTCTCCAAACTTCTAATATCTGCACTGGTTTCAGAAATCCTTGTGCGTTTGAACCTGTGCAATCTAAATCATTCCATCAGGCTTGCTCATCCCTTAAATATTGCCTTTTCAGTGAGTCAATAGCACACACATCCACATAAAGAATTGGCACAAGCATTACCTGTTTCCAATCAACTAACTGCCAGAGCAATATTACAAAGCTACTTAATTGTAAAAGCCACATAACAGAGGAGTTTAATCATCACATAAAAAGAGATGCCACACCTATAAAAACACAGTGGTTGATCTGTTAAATCTACACAGACATGTGTCCTAACTGAAACACATCAGTTCCGTCACACCTAGTCAAACAAGCACACAGAGCATATTGTGCAAAAACCCACAAAGCACATTCCCAGGCTCATACACATTTGCGATATAACCTGGTGTCAGAGCAGTGCTAATGGTTTATCAAGTGACTGAGATATTTCATGTGTCCGAGGATCTCACGATTCTGTCTGTGATTACAGTGTGTGGATTAGCACAGAGCTGCAAGCTGAAAGCGCATGACATAGTTATTTATATTGAGTGTGTTATATAGATAGCTTGGAGAAAAGCATCCATCTATTATTTCCAAGCTTTCACAAACGCCAGTATTTTTGGTCCAGTAGAAGACATGACACCATGGACAGCTGTAGCAAAAAAATGCTCCTTAATCCAACAAAGCAGTCAAATCAATTTCCTGGATCAATATTTTCATGCTTTAGCAGTTATAACTGTCGATATTGGCTGTGAGAAAACGTGCAGTCATACTAGCCTTGGTCTTAGCTGCGGCGGGCATCAGGGCCATTCACCTGGCTACAGCGAGGAGCCCAAGAAACACACAATATTATCAGCAACATGATCGTAAAGGAATAACCTTGTTTGGGCCTGTATTTGTGCTGCAGGTAAGCAGAAAGATTTGATACAGTTATTGGCTTTCCAAAAAAATGAATGTTTTTTTGCAGTGCCATGAAACAAAGGTCCCTGCATATTTTGTTTTGCAGCAATGCACTTTAAAGCAAACCCATGCTTTGGTCATGGCAACAGGTTTGTTTTAATGTCACCATCCCCAGCTCTATATACACACCTTTCTACTCTATTCAGAAAACACCTAGTACTTCTAGGTATGGAGGTCCATCTGACTCGCTCCCTTTACCCCCTTCGCTCCTTAGCACCCGTGCTTTCACAAGGTGAGGAGACAATCCTCACCATACAAATGCACTGACTAGACAGAAGTAGGAATCAAAGGGGGCCTGAGTAGGTACCTATTTTTTCAACCACTTTGTTATTGTTCGAAACACAACCCCAGTGTTAGGTCTTCACCAGGCGGCGTGGATGTTACGCAATTAACAGTTCAGGCCTCAGTTCAAGGAAACACAAGTTGTGAGAGCTGTCAAGAGGCCAGAGCAGACCCTGGAGTGGTTCAAGTTCAAGGCAAGTGCTTCCCATTTCGCTGACACCAAGGATTCAGCAGATGCAGACTAAAGGCCCGTACACATGGTATAATAATTGGCCAACAGCGGTTGTCCAACAGCCTGTTGTTCGATAATCCGACCGTTAGTACGCATGATCCAACAGCCAATTTCCAATAGTTGGCCAACAGAGGTTGGCTGACAAGACTAGAAAACTTTTGTTAGCCAACAAGGCGTTGGCCAATTCTTGGCTCGTGTGTACAGAAGTCGGCCCAACAAAAAGTTGGAAGTGCAAACAGCATGCTCGGAATCTAGGAAGTGTTCAGTCGTGTAAGCCTGTGCTCGTAATTCACAAATCACATTCACCTGAACTTCCTCGTTATACACTCGTAACATGTCACTACGTTCGGCTTTGTTGGCCAATTACTTGACTACCGTCAGTAAGCTAGACAAAATCGGCAACAGCCAATTTGGACAAAAGTTGGACGTTCGGTTGTCTAACAATCTGTGCCTGTGTACGAGGCTTTAGTTCAGCATTGTAGGCAGATATTGAAATAGTGTTGACATCTTACAAAGCCTCAAGAGTAATCCAGATTGGCACAGGCAGAATAATTTCTGACAGAATCTGTTGATAAAGCACAGTCTTGAAGCTTTGGTCCCACTTTAAAGACTGCTAATGAGACTAGGTTTGAAAATTATGCAGTGTTACAGTGCAGGAGAATGTTCAAAGGATGGCAGTGAAGGACAAGATTCAGCAACAAGGCAGGGATTTCTAACTGGGAGTTTGTTTTTTTTTCGCTAGGCTTCCAGTTGAGCCCAAATGGCATACAGGTATTACAATAAAATGGATGAACTTGTTACAAAGCTGCACATTTTTTAATACGTAACAGGGCCCCTTTGACTGCATTGGTTATTTTTTAGAAAAGGTGAACCAGCCCTTACGCTGAAGGTGCTTGTTTCTCATTACAGCAGGGGCAGTGTTCTGTATTGTCTGTACTGGCTAAATTTGTTTATAGCTACCCAGGAGCAAATTTATGTTAAAGATTTCATCTCTTGTTTTAAGCCAAAAACTTTAAAGAATTGTTATCTTTTATTCCATAAAATGCATCTACTGTGGGATCTGCCTGCCGGTTTGCTGATCTTCTATTGACATTGGTAAACCAGGATGCCATTTTTGTCCTTTCCTCCTTGTGAGAATTTAAGAGATTTCCCTGTCACCTCATTCCCTTTCCCGCTGTATTCTCTATACTGACCATTTTAGCTGAACAACAAGAACAATGGGAAATAGGAAGCCTGTCATTATTCCCCAATTACAGCTGTATAAACTGAGATGAGGCAAGCCAAAGTGATTTGATCACAAATGGCATAGTTTATTCTAGCTGGATTCAAAGCACCCCTGGCCTTGTGATTCTAAATAATACCCTTTTATCATCAGACCAGCACCGTGCGACATGAGCCATGAGAGATGTCTGTGATATGACTTCCTGGTAACGGTAACAAGGCCAGGCCAAGATCAGCTTTTCCCTGACAGCTCTTCTGTCACGTCAAGCTGGAACCTGTACAATTCCTGTGAGATAATAGCAGAACAAATACAGGGGAATATGTGACGATGAGAGGATTACATGGGAAAAAGGACCGGCAAAGAATGGAATGATGCCTGAGGGGGAGACCCGGGGAAACTCAACCTGACAGAAACAACACGAGGCCTATGTTGTTGTGTTTTTATTCATACACTTGAGTCACTTAGAACAACATTGCTCTGGTATGTTATCCTAGTGGAAGGCAGGAGACCGGGTGAGGGGATGGATGGAGGACAGGGGAGGGGAGGAGAACGAATGCCTTCAGTACATAATTTGAACAAAAAACAAAAGACTCAGTGTATGGAGTTGATAACAGCTTACAAAGTTCATGCATGTTTTTCTCAAGGTGGTTTGCAGGTATAGGTATTTCAACAAGATTCAGCAAGCAGTCTTTAGCACCTTTTAAAGTAACTCTGCCACCGCTGTGGAGTAGGTGTATCTCTAATAATATTTTTTTTAAAGGGCCACTCCAGTAAAAAGTGTAACATTCTTAGTGGAAAAGTTATACAAAGCTATTTTCCCTGCCGTAATTCGCCAAACCCTGCCGTCCCACATAGCTGCACAGCATAATGAGTTTGGCTATGTTTTTTGGACCTGAAGTTCTTCTGGCTCTGTGTCACTGATCCACCTTCTGTTTGCTTTCTGGGCTACTGGTGAACATTAGCATTAGAGACGGTGCAATGATTTTGGCTAAATTTGTTTCACAGTCAATGAAATTTTGCCGAACTGGCAACTCTCAATTTTCACTCACTTAGCTGTGTAGGCGAAATTTGATTTAAAAAAAAAAAGCAAACTTTTTCACCAAGTTAATCATACCCACTTCTGGTAAACCATAAGCAATTTTCAACATTGTGATGCTTATGAACTTACAGTATAAATTACTCTTCTGGGTCAATATCTTTGGCCAGCCTGATTTCATCTGGCATGCAAATCTATGCAAAAAGAAAATGGCAACAGATTCTTATAGTATATTTATTGTAAAAAAAAAAAAATATATATATATATATATATATATATATATATATATATATATATATTGTAAGGAAGGTACATGTGAGATGAGCAACTTATCAGTAGTAGGGTCATACAGAGAATTCTTCAGGAGCGGATGCTTAAATGAAAAAATGGACACTGCTATATACCAGTCATATAAAGTGGGATTTAGATTGTAAGCTCTAACGAGCAGGGCTCTCTGATTCCTACTGTATTAAAGTGTATTGTAGTTGTACTGTCTACCCTCAAGTTGCAAAGCACTGCATTAACTGCCAACGCTATATAAATCTTGTATAATAATGATGATGAATAAATTGATTGAATTGTATATTGTACACAGCACCAAGCATCCAAAAGCCATACATCTTGATACACACAGCATCCTACACATGACATGTAATACTCATCCTGCGCATGGCTCAGCATGTAGGTGGGGTGCAGCGTGGTTTGGTGGCAATAACTCACACAGTCAGGTGCAATAGAGAACTTATATTGCAATAAGGCTGGAACAGTTTACAAAAAGCCAGATGGAGGACTTCCCACCCAGGTGCACTCACGGTTTTCAGCAAAGATAGTGGAGCAACACTCAGTCGGACTTACAGTTCCTGTAAAGAGGGCAGAATGTGGCCTGGCCATCTCGTGCCCGATCAGGAAGATGTCCAGAGAAGTAGCAGACCCTATGCTTTCCCTCAACAGAAACCTTTCCCTACCACTAGTACTGTCCCTAACAGATGGGGTACCTCTCCCTACACTGCCCACTCGTAAATGTGCATCAAAACTGGGAGCCAGGGCTTTAAATAGGCTCTGCCTGACCCAAGGTGACCGCCAGAGTCACTTGGGGTGGTAGCATCCAATAGGATACTGTAGCTCCTCCAGTGACCCAGTAAACCATAAAGGGCATAGAACCCTGTTCCTCTTGACTTCCTCTCCAACAACAGTGCCACAGCAGGAGAGCACCACCTGTCATGGAGAAAGTATACTGCACCTGCCTACAAGCAGCTACAAGGACTAATCAGTAGGCTTCATTCTCTGAATTCTTAACTTATGGAAAGCCCTGACTATCTGCAAAATTTCCCTTCCAAATTTACTCCATCTTTCTGCATTGCCAAAGTGCTGAATCTCTCTCTATTCTGCAACCCTGGCACCCCGTGCCACTCTGCATAGTAAGAGAAGAACTGTGTGGGACTACAAGTCCTGGAAAAATGGAAGTGCTAGGGAAGTAGAAAGGGGACTGGAAGCCTGGTCTATGGAGGAGTCTCATATGGGAAGAAAGAGAGAGAACTGTGCTGTGTTAAGCTGCTGGTGTGCTGCTGAGGCTTCTGACTCTGTGTTGGTGGATCAGGACCAAATTGCTATACCTGCTCTGAGGTGGTATTCCGAAGGAAAAAGGGATTGTTCAACTTTTCCCATTGATATTACAAAAAACTCTGTTTAGAAGCATTCCAATGTATTCTTGGGCCCCAGCAGTAGCCACTGACCAGTGAGAGGTCAATCAGGAGGGACTGTGACTTGTAGCCACTGAGTGTTTATATCCCATATTTAGGGCTGCCCCATAAGTCAGGGCCTAGGAGGTATGGACTTTGCCCTTTGAGCCAGGTTTCTGGCACTTTGTGTAATTGGGTTTGACAAGATGCGTGACTGCTACCCATGTTTGGAGTGCCATTAGGATATAATAGCATTGTAAGCATGTTGCGTGTGTTAACGTGTTTTTTGCACGTTTTCAGAAATGTGGGCAGAAACGTGTGTTTCTGCCCGTATTTCCTCTACACCCCAATGTGTATCGGCCTTAGTGTGGTATGGTACTGCCTGAAGGGTTGTCATCACCAGGAACCAGAGATCCCATAACTCAGTGGTTCATCCAACGGTAAGCACTACACCTGTAGCAGCTGAGGAAGAAATGAAGAGGAATACTATAAAGTGTCACTCAAAGTAGAACTATGGTCAAAATGAATAAATCAATATGTTATGCACCTATACAGTCTGTTAAACATGTCACTGATTGTTTTGCAAAAAGCAGTAAGGATGTTGATATATCTACCGGGCCCCCTGCTCTCATGTGCACTTCCTTTAATGAGGTGACAACTTTACTTCCTGGTTTTCTAATTGCCTGTGTTGAACACCTGGTGTCCCTATTTGCGTCTATCTCTCTGCAAAAACGTCCTGACATCACTGGGGGAGGTGCTCTTGTTGCACAGGGAAATTCAGGCATTTTATTATACGCAGAAGACCTGCCCGTGAAGCCCCGCCCACTCCCACCTATGTCCTGCCTTTGCTTCTGTTCTTCCAGTTTACAAATTACCAGAGGAAAGCAGGCAGAGAGAAGCACACAGATTACTAGACAGAAATGTGTGGAAATGAACCTATACTGACCTGTACTGTTTTACGTAGCACACACCCAGTTATTGATTGGCAGATGGGTATGTGTTATGTAAAATAGACTGAGCATGATAGAAGGCTGGAGGACTGGAAGATAGACAAGCTATTTCACTGACAGGAAATTACATCTGAGCTCTGCTCAACTCCTCCCATCATTACTAACAGTATACAACAAAGGAGAACTGGTGGAGGGGATTAGATACCATAATTGCAGCTATATGGTTGGAAAATAATAATTTCAGTTATTATGTTTATTACCATGTGTAACTTTCAGGTATTTGTATGAGGATTTACTAAAATATGTATGTTGCCTTTAGTTGTACATTAAGTGACAGCTCTGAGTCTGCTGAACCTGCCAACATCACATTAAAAATGGTGGCACTCAGAAGCAGTCTCTTGGCTTTTGTATGTCTACACAAGGGAGGCTTTTACAAGTAAATAACATGCATAAAATATATTAAATGCACATATAATCTTATAAGTACATTATTGTTAAAAATGAAAGGTCTGGTGGTAGAAATGTGTAGCTTAGCCACTAGAGGGAGTTTTAAATTATTATTATTATTATTATTATTATACAGGATTTATATAGCGCCAACAGTTTGCGCAGCGCTTTACAAGATAAAGAGACATTACAGCAACAGTACAGTTTAAAACAAGAGGGTTAGAGGGCCCTGCTCCTGTGAGCTTACAATCTAAGAGGGGGGGCTGGTGAAACAAAAGGTAGGGACAGTGGGGGATGAACTGATGAGGGGAGTTGGAGATTCCATTGTTAGTTGGAGGCAGGATAGGCCTCCTTGAAGAGATGAGTTTTCAGGGATTGCCTAAAAGTGGACAGAGTAGGGGATAGGCTGACAGATTGGGGTAGAGAGTTCCAGAGGATGGGAGCAGCTCTGGAGAAGTCCTGGAGATGAGCATGTGAGGAGGAGACAAGGGAGCTAGAGAGCAGAAGGTCTTGGGAGGAGCGAAGAGGACGG
>BLSH010065610.1:181673-194106 GCA_018402905.1 Glandirana rugosa
GCCGCCCTCGTCCCACTTCGCACTCGGACCCTCCCTCTTCTCGAGGGACTGATGGTCTCTCCACTCATTGTCGTCCACGTCCTATGGACTGCGGTGGGTCTCGACCCTAAGGAGGTTGGAGGAGAGGTGATGGTCGAGACAGTCGCAGGACCTCCTGTCCGCCTAGTCCGAGGGGGCTTGGCCACCCTCCGAGTCCATCGGTCCTTGACGATATGAGGAAGGTGAGGGTCGAGACTGTCACCCGGATCTCCTGTCCGTCTGGTCGGGGGGGGTTCGTCTCGTGGAGTGGGTCTTCCTCTCACCCGGGACGGGTGACGACCGGTCTTGGTCAGAGAGAGAGAGAGGGGGTGAGAGAGATGCCCAGTACCTTCCATAGGACATTCATTCTGGCCAGCAGTGGGCAGGGCCCACTCTCCTTCTGGGTGAGGTGCTCTGCTTGGGGGGGGCTGGTCTGCCTGTCCTCTAGGCCCACTGTCAGAGCTGGGAGTGGAAGGAGTATAGCAGTTCCTGGCTACCTGAGCCTCCCACCGGTTCGGGGGAGCCTGATCCGCCTGTCCTCCAGGACGCTGACAGAGCTGGTAGTGGAGAGGAGGTTGGAGGAATCCCAGCTCTGGGTGGCGTCAGGTATCCTGCACCTGCTGTTACTCACCTCTCTGGTAGTCAGGGAGCTCTTCTCCCTCCCAGGCTCACGCTTCACCCTGCTCCCGCCGCCACCGGCCCAGGGCTCCCCTTGACAAGGGGCTCAAGGGGCAGCTGCTTCGGGCTCCTCAACAATGACTGGGCCCTTGGCAACTGCCCCTTTTGCCCCATGTTAAAGATGGCCCTGGATGCTCAATCCGAAGGAGAAATCACCCGCCCGGCCGTAAGTCTGCTGCAGGCAAGGCAGGAAGGTGTTAAGGTCAGGCTGGAAGGCTCTGCAGTTCAGACCTCTATCACCTCCCCCTGGTTCTGGAGGTCCATGGAAACTTCTATAAGCTAGTGGGCGGAAGTGCAGAGCCAAGGATCTTAATATTCATGGGTGTTCGACCAATACCCAGGCAGGAGACCCGGCAGGGTGGTCATAGAGGCCCATAAATATTGAAGAGCCTGGCCAGCAGGGGTTGTTGTTGAATGAAAGATGGAGTGCTAGATGGATGATGTGAGGCCTGGGAGCTTACCCTCGGGTTGGGGGGGGGGGGGGGGGACACTGCCTCCAGGCTGGAGCTGAGAAAGGAGAGAAGCAGAAAAAAGGGATCTCCACTACCATTCAGTCTCATCCAGACCCTGTGTAGCATAGGAAGACCTGGGCAGCAGGAGGCCTGAACAGCAGTCTTATGCAAAGCAGCAGGATTCAAGGGACAGTGTGAGTACCTCTACATTCCCAGGGCCTAAAAGGGAGAAGGCTGCCAAATGCAACATCCAGCATGCTTTCACAGGGACAGTGTTACAGCTAAACCTTAATACACTTTTCAAGATAAACATACTATATGAACAGTAAAGAGGCACTATAGCCTATGACAGCCATTTTCAGCCAGGGTTCCTTGGAACCCCATGATTCCACCCGAAGTTGCTAGAGATTCCTTGAGCAGTCTCTAACCACTGACTCCAATAACCTTTATAGGTACCCAACTAGACTCTGCTTTACTCTCTTTATATCTGTGCTATGGTATGTGTCAGCTGAAACAACTCATCCACCCTTAAATGGACTCTGCTTTACTCTCTATATTTCTGTGCTACAGTAAGTGGCCTCCAACATCTGTTGCCCTGTGTGCATTATTATAATATTTTTTGTTTCTCTGTAGCGTCTTACCTAAGTTTTATGTGCTGATGCTATCTTTATGGCCCCTCTGTAGTCTGAGTTTAGAAGTGAAAGGTCCGCTTGATTGTTAGTCATCCTTATATTCACTCATGATTAATTAACAAACTTCCACCCCACCCTTTAACAGTATAAATTTGAGCACCCTTATGGGGTCAGCACATTGCTGGGGGAGCACATTGCAGGGGCTTCTTTCTCGAAGTGATTCTTTCTACAAGTGATATGCACTTCAAGCTCTGCACATAAGCGATTGCACAAAGTAAATATACATAGCAAACTGCACTGAAAACACCCAACAGTCTGCAGGTGACCATGTCTCTCTATTCAGCTCTCCTTCCACTCTATAACATGCACTCTCTACCACTTCTTCTAGCACTTGTGTCCTCTCTCCTCAAACTCTCTTACCTTCACCCCTCTTCTCCACCACCCAGCTTTTATATATCACCCCACCTTCTGTCCTCTCCCTATTACCTCTCCCACCAACTCTTGCTCATTCTACATCCATATACTGAAAGAACCACCAGGAATCTTGAGGCATGCTCCTCCATTTAAATCACACTCCCACATTACCTCACTCGCCCTCCTGCTTCTCCTAACCTCTGGTGATATATTCCCAAACCCTGGGCCTCCATCATCTGTCTTTGCCCGACGCTCCCAACACCCTATGGGAGCAGCCGCAACCCACAGAACTTAGTCTCTATTCCTCTTCTTCCTAATACCAGCCTCCCCTTCTCCTGTGTCCTCTGGAATGCCCGCTCTGTCTGCAACAAACTCACTGCCCTCCACAACCACTTTATCACAAATTCCTTCAACCTCCTTGCCATTACCAAAACCTGGCTTCATGAACTGACACTACTGCTCATGCTTCCCTCTCCCATGGTGGCCTTCTCTGGACTCACTCACCTAGACCAAGGGGATGGAAAGGAAGGTGGAGTGGGAATCCTTCTTGCACCATGCAGCACCTATCAGGTATTCCACCCTCCTCCCTCTCTGACACTCTCCTCTTTTGAAGCACATTGCATCCGTCTATTTTCTCCTATTCCTCTAAGAATTGCTGTTATTTACCGGCCCCCTGGGCCAGTATCAACTTTCCTTGATCACTTCTCTGCCTGGCTACCCCACTTTCTCTCTTCTGAAATCCCCACAATCATTCTCTGCAACTTCCACATCCCCGTTAATGCTATCACTACTCTTAAAAAAACTCCACTCCTTTGGTCTCCGTGACTGTACTCTTCGCTGGTTCTCATCCTACCTATCCCACCGCTCCTTCAGTGTCACTTACAACTCTACGTCCTCCTCTACCTTTCTCTGTCGGTGTCCCCCAAGTTTCTGTTCTTAGACCTCTCCTTTTCTCAATCTACACCACCTCCCTGGGTCAGTTGATTGCCTCTCATGGCTTTCAGTATTATCTCTATGCTGATGACACACAAATCTATCTCTCAAACCCCCCAGATCTCTCCATCTGTCTCCTCACGCATCACCAACTTACTAACAAACATATCAGCCTGGATGTCACATCACTTCCTCAAACTCAACCTATCCAAAACTGAGCTTATGATATTTATTCCCCCACGTGCCACTTCCCCAGATTTCTCTGACAAAATCAACGCCTCAACTATCAACCCGTCCCCCCACGCCAAGGTCCTAGGTGTAATCCTGGACTCTGAACTAACTGCAACTCCCTCCTCACTGGCTTACCTCTAAATAGCCTATCCCCACTTCAGTCCAGTATGAACGCTGCCACCAGGCTCATCCACCTTAAAAAATGCTCGGCATCTGCTACACCCCTATGTCAATCCCTCCATTGGCCACTAAACTAACGTATTAAATTCAAGATACTAACAATAACTTATAATGCCATCCACAACCTGGCCCCTAGCTACATCACTAACCTGGTCTCAAAATACCAACCAAATCGATATCTTCGCTCCTCCCAAGACCTCCTGCTTTCTAGCTCCCTTGTCACCTCATCCCATGCTCGCCTCCAGGACTTCTCCAGAGCCTCTCCCATCCTCTGGAATGCTCTACCCCAATCTGTCCGACTTTCTCCTACTTTGTCCACCTTCAGACGATCCCTGAAAACTCATCTCTTCAGAGAAGCCTATCTGGCTCCCACCTAACAACTGTACATTTATCTTCTCCGTCAGCACATCCCCCACAGTTATTACCTCTTGTATCTCTTGACCTTCCCTATTAGATTGTAAGCTCTAACAAGCAGGGCCCTCTGATTCCTACTATATTTAAGTGTATTGCATTTGTACTGTCTACCCTCAAATTGTAAAGCACTGCGTAAACTGTTGGCGCTACATAAAGCCTGTATAATAATAATAATAATAATAAATGGGACATTCTCCACACTGACCACCAATGTAAGGGGCATTCTCCCAACCAGCCACCAAAGCAGGGGTCATTCTGCAATGGGCATTCTACCCTCTGACCACCAGTGTAATATGCATACTTCCCAATGACCATCACCAATGTAAGGAGCATTCTCCCAACTGACCACCAAAGTAAGGGACAATTTTCCCACTAGCCACCAATGTAAGGGGACTCCCCACTTACCAACAATACAAGAATCATTCTTTCCACTGATAACCAATGTAGTGGAAATTCTCCCCATTGACCACCAATGTAAGGAGAATTCTTCCTACTGACAACCAATGTAAACAACATTCTTCCCACTGACCACCACTGTAAGGCACATTCTTCCTACTGACCACCACTGTAAGAAGTCTTTATCTTAGTGATCCCCAATATAAAGGGCATTTTCTGCTGACCACCAGTATACCAGTGCCCTTCAAATACTATCAGTGTGGGGGGAAACTTGTCCACTAACCACCAATGTAAGGAAGGGGTCCCTTTTCCACTTAACAACAATGCCTTTAAGAAGTCCACTAGGTTTAATGAGCATGCAAAGAGGACACACAGCACGCACTGAAAAACCTCCCACCTGAGGCTACTGTGAGACAGTAGTAGTTACAATTTTCCCTAAGTTTCTTTTCTGCTTATTAACATTATTATTATTTGTTTCATTTCATTATAATTACTGAAAACAATATTATTATACAGAGCAGCTCAGAGTGTCAAATATGCTAAGAATGCCACATTCCTTATTCTTTTATGTATTCCTATACCTACAACTTTCTGTTAATGCTAAGGTTCCGTGACTTGTAGATATAATAATTATTTGCAGGGGTTCCCTGAGAAATTAAATTCCAGGGTTCCTCCATGTTAAGAAGGTTTAAAAAGTGTGCTCTATGGTTATGTGGCTCATGCAGACATCAACTCTTCATAACATTCATTATAAGAGATGGCTAAAACATTCAGCAGCGCTCTGGCAACTGGAAAGTCACGTTCAGATGTTCAGGTTATATCTTAGACTTTGCCATAGTAGAATTCCATGCTTCCTTCAACATTTTCCATAAATTTGTTGAGAGCTGCTGAGTCCATTTTTCTTCATGTTAATCTGAACTATGTAAGGCCTTTAGCAAAGGGAGTGTTAGTACCTGTACACTCCCAGGTTCTACAGAGGGAGAAGGCTTCCAGATGCAATGTCCAGCATGCTTTCACAGAGACAGTGTCACAGCTTAACCTATATCCCTTGTTCTGGGACACTTTTCAAGGCAGCCAGGTGGGCTGGTATTTTATCCAAGCAATGGGACTTTGTGAGGTTTTACTAAAGGAACACAGCGCTCCTGCATACAGTCTGGGATTTTGCTATTTCTACCAAGGGGACACAGTGCTCCTGCAAAGAGTTGATACTCTACTAGCTTCACCGAGGGTACATAGAGTTCCTGTAAGTGTGAGGTCTTTGCTATTCACCCCAGGGGACAAAGAGCTCCTGAAAAGAGGATACTTTGCTACTGATTATTTCGATGTTGATATTATTTTGGAGGTAGTACAGTTCAGGATCCATTTTTATGTACTAAGTAAAGGATGTTTGTCCTGAAGTTGTTCTACCAAGTCATAATCCCTTATCCTCATCCAAGTTGTTTTGCATCAATAAAACAAAAAAAGCCCATGGACTGGTTACTGTCTCAGTGTGGAAGTTGGAAAATGTGTGCTGCCTGGCTGTGCACGAATAGGGGGACCCAAAATCCAGCGGCCCTCTAGGGGATAGCGTTACACTTTCATCCAACTTTAGAGCCATGTCAGTAGCTGGCATGGTACTGCATGTCACCAGTGGGAACATCATCTATCTGAAATGGCCATTATTGCCACTCCCCCACTACACTTGCACTTCTGGTTATGGTGCAGCAAGTGACACTCCATCAGTTTCCCCACAAACCATGGCTGTGGGCCTAAGCAAATAACTGCCAGCTAGGGTTGGCAAAAGGAGGCTGGGGGCATGCCATTCAGGGTGCAACTGCCAAAAATATTAGGTTGACAATGGCCGGTAGGTTTGCAGGCCCAGCACAACCAGAGTTTTGAAAATCAAGGAAGTGATAGTGAGGCGTTATCACACACATGGGGTAGTTGGGGGCTTTGGGGAGTGCAAGAGGCTGATAGCAAGCCAAACTGAGGTACTCTTTTTATATCTGCCTGGAGTTCAGCTTTGAGGTATATCTACTACATAAGCCACACTCTAAAAGTAGATGAACATGAACTGTCATAAGCATACACTACGTGATTGCAGCACCTGTTATCAAATCAAAATAGGCACTTTAGACTTACTATCTTGCAGGACCTGTAATGAAATCTATTTAGTAGTATACTACAACCTTACTGGATAACTTTAATATCAGAAAAGGCCAACAGTCATGTATGCATACAGGGAAAGGTTAATGTAAGCAGTAATAAAAAAAGACTTTTCTGCAAGGATACCAAAACCCTTAAAGGTAAGCAGTTTTAAATAAAAGAAGTGAACATAGAATATATTTTATTAACATGCAGGCAATATAAAGCAGCATCATGTTTTTGAGCGTTTTTTGCACGTTTTTGAGCATTAGAGCAATTTTACAGCTGAAAAACGTCTCTCAGAACCCACTAGTCTTGGATTATTTTTACAGCTCAAAAACATCACTGCCCCAAACAGTTGATAACAAGCCTGTGTGTGCATGAACACATAGAATAACATGATAGAGAGTGTATTGACTGTAGAAAAAAACATCTGCAGCTGAAAACAGCAGCTGTAAAACAGTCAAAAAAACGTCCCGTGTGCATGAGGCCTTAGAACTACCAATGTCTGCAACCAAAAGCCAACAGGGCAGTGAGTACTCCAAGACTACATACTGTTTACAAAAAAAGGCATTTAAATAGATAGAAAGAGGGTGCCTTGTAGACATTGAGTATTTTAAACCAAATCCATTGATATTCTCTGAAAACATCAGTGATAACCAGATGTGATGGAAATAAAAATGTACATCATCAGACAAATATTTTTGATGTTATATAAACATATAGTACTATATGAATATAGTTATTGGAAATATGTGGAAAAGAAAAACTTTTTAAAAAACTGCACTGCCATCAGGAAAGAATTCTGAGAAGAACTGGCAAATATGCCAATATCCAATATGGCCACGCTAATTCGTGCATGCGCATTAGCAAATGGCACACAATGGCAAACAGGGCTTCACGACAGCTAACGGGTGCATGCAAAACGTGCTAATTGCCAGAGTTCACTGGCCTATATAAGGCCACCAGTGGCTCTAACAATTGGCTGGATTATCATCAGCCTTGTATCCTGTGTTCATGTACCTTGTACTTCTGCTTGATTACCCGTTACCAACCCAGTTTACCCCTGACCTTCACTGGCTTCTCTCCTGGCTTTCTTCACAGACCTGCTCCTGCCTATTCCAGATTGACATCCTGTGTTTGACCCCGGCTTGATCTTGGATACGCTCCCTGCCTCTGCTCCTGACTGACTTCCTGTGTTTGACCCCCGGCCTGGCTTCTGACCTTGCTCCTGCTTAACCCATCTGTCAAGATCCGCCAGCACCTGCAGAGAATCATTGGATGTGACCACCTTCTCTGCTCCTGGGTGTCCTCGCATCTGGAATCATCAGGCAGCTTCACCTTCAGGCAACCCATGCATCTTTGGGCATAGCACCCTCTGTTACCACCTTCAGGAGTACACTGCACTCAGCTGCAAGGGGAACCCTCTCGTCACCTCAGCCTCCAGTCTGGTATGTGACAGCTGCTCTGTTTCAAAGGAGTATGATTAATAAATGTTCAATAAATATTGAGCACTGACAGCTGACCGAGTGGGCTTGATGATGTCACTGCTAAGCTTTGACCGACGTGTTTCATCACCACAGACAGTGTCCTCCTCTGCCTTTGACGATGTCTGTGGTAATGAAACGCGTTGGAAGGAGCATAGCAGTGGCATCATCACACCAGCTCAGTGAGCGGCGCGGTTTGGCTGTATTGATATGTTGTTTTCTTTGTTACATATGTATGTGAATGCCTTTCTGTTTTGATAAACATGTTGCCAATTCATATTACACTATGGAGTTCCTCTACTTTATTCCCCATGTGGATTATCCCCTGGCTTAACCTATATGGTGTCTGAATGAGCTGAGATGCTGGTTGTATTACCCCTGGTTAATCTTGGTGCAATGAAGCTTTCTAAGACCTCCTATCGTCTGGGGTCTGAACCTCTGGTAAGCTGCAATTGTGCGCAATTGGTAGTGGAGCACATGACTCATATAGATTGTGATGGGATGTTTATTTGATGGACCCTTTTTTAATGCGTTTTAAGTTTTACAGGATTGAAGCACTATATACCTGTTGTCTTTATTGCAAATCTTTGATATTTTTCACTTGCTTTTCAATCTTGTATACACTTTAAAATGCACTTTTATACTTTTGGTGGTGCTTATTTGTATTGACACTTTATTTCATATTGTCATAAAGTGTCATTATAACACATTTTCTATTTTATAGTTATTGGAAACCCTAGGTAATCTTAGAAATTTTGCAAACTTACAAAAGAAAGATACGTGTTTCAGAAATATCAACTTTGGACACAGCTAGTGTCTGACAATGATGGTTAAGAAATATTTCTAATGAAGCTAAAAGCCAAGGGCTGCATTTTAAAGACACTGAAATCCTAATGATTAGAGATAAAATTGAGTCAGGATTACCAACTCTAAAAGCGCAGATCTTAGATGATATTGATCCATTAGCTGTATCAATCTGAAAAATCAAAGAGACAACACTAAAGTGCCCTGAAAACAGAACACAGGGCAGAGAAACATTCTATAAGTGTTGAAGAAATCATTATTTTATAAAATGCTACAGGACCTAGATTACTATGGTAAAAACAATTAAAGAAAGGTCAAAGAAAGTAGACTCACTGTTAACAAGTGATTTAAAACAATCAAAGGACTGAACCCTGAATCACATAAACAGAGAAGCAACCTAAAAAAAAGAATGCTACTGTGAAGTGATTCAGTAGGTTACTACAACTTTCCTATATTACACATTTAAGCAGGTGTAGCTAGCTACTCTGCCACTAGGTGGCTCTGTTCCAAAACAGTGTGTGGTAACAGCAAATAATGTAATTGGGTGTTAGGCCCATTTTAAACAAGGCCTTCTGCTGTTATGTAATGGGTGGAGTTAGTGCCCATATATATAGTATACCAGGTTGGGAGGAGCCTAGGGCAGTTGGCTATGGGAGCCAATTACCAACACCTATGCAGATGTAGTCAGCACAGCCAAGACTCTGCTCAAGGTAGAAGTTCCAGAAGAAGTGTACAGAGTCCAGAAGGAGCAGCTGTAGCAGTCCTGTTCCTGGAATGACTAGAGGAGGGGCAATGGGCAAGTCAGAGCCCTCTGAGTGAGTACTAATGACTCTAGGACTAGGAGAGTAACTTCATGGAGTGTGCCAGGCTGAGTAGAGCTATGAGTGGGACTTGAAAAGAGAGACTGGTATACTATACAGTAGAAGGTGCCTTGTTAATCTCAGCTGATAGAGTGAATCTTGGTTTGAATAGAGTAGAATTCTGCAGATATAGCAAACAAAAAGATGCAAGAGACTATGCAAATGGAAGATGGCTTAAGAGTGCTAAATAATGTTCTGCTTTCACATAAGACTGCTACAGTATGTCCACCATATGTGTGATTGTCAAAGTAATGCCAAGCAATCTCAAATAGTATGTTTATGTGATGTGATTGGACTATGCCATCTTCTAAAGAACACCAGTAATGTGTAGAAACGATATCTTTTGTGTGGGCATTTCTTTCTTTGACTATAAAGGTTAATAGTCAGGAATATCATGGGAAGGCCTCTGGCAAGGAGACTGGCACAAGGTCGAGGGCTATAAGTGACAGGTGGGTTGTTGTTCTATTCTAGAAGAAGCAGGGTGGGGATTTGCACCAGTTGGCACCAACGTCCAGCCAATCAAAATCCCCTTACACACAAGCATCTATACTTTGCAACAGGCCTAATGTATTGAACCCAGGAGTGATGCAAGAGATCAGTGCGACCTTTCAACCTAATTTTCTTAAATTGGAAGTTCATCATAGAATTACTCAATGTACATTAAACAGCTATGCAGGCTTCCGGTTCCGGCGCCTGATGTGAACGGAGGGTGGAACAGCGGCTCCGTCTCTTCAGCTTATTAAACCTGCTCAGACCGACGGCGGACGGTGAGAAATCACCCCACGGAACCCCTGACTCCCTCGCCCTCCAGCCCATGGACAAATTCGTGGTCCACGGACCCTCTCCCGCGCCCTCCCAACAGAGCGCCGCAGGCCGCACGAACGGTCTCCTCGCGGCCAATATGGCGGACGGATCACCTCACAGTGACACTGGTCCTCCCGTACAGAGCATCCCCCAGCTGCCTGCACCCCTGCCAGCCCAATCGGACGACCAGGTCGCGGGGCTTGCCCAGGCTGTCGCTGCGCTCCTCTCTCCCACAATCACAGCAGCAGTAGACAGGGCAATAGCTGCGGGCATCTCACAGCTCAGCAGGGAGCTGGGAGAACACACCAGACGCCTTGCGGACCTAGAGGGGAGGGTCTCAGAGATTGAAGATGAAGTCCAGGCCTCTCCCAGGAAAAGGAATTCAAACAAAACCAACAGTTTATCCTAGAGAAATTGGATGAATTAGAAAATAGGTCCCGAAGGAATAATCTACGGATCATTGGGTTGCCTGAATCTTTTAATACAGAATCCCTAATGGAAGTCTGCTCCTCTCGTATTCCACAGGCCCTAGGCCTCCCTGCTCCCTGCATAGTAGAAAGGGCTCACCGCCTGGGGGCACCCTCAAATGACAGGAGATCACCCAGGGCTGTGATAGTCCGATACCTTAACTATGTGGACAGATCCAATCCGCTCAAGTCTTTTCGCAACTCCAAGGCGCTTCAACTGGAGGGAAACAAACTCCTTCTCTTTGCGGACTATTCGCAGGAAGTTGCCAGGAGGCGCAAAGCCTTCCAACCCATATGCTCAGCACTCTTCCAGAGGGGTGTCAAATTCTCCCTAGCCTACCCGGCAATCTTACGCTTCTCTACCCCCTCGGGCGAATCCAAATCATTTGATTCACCAGATGAGGCGCAACACTTCCTCCAAGCATGTCTCCATCTACCAATGGATACGTCACCCTCATCTGGCGGCCCTGCCCCCGGCCCCTCTCGGAACCAGAGGAGCCCCAGAAAAGATCCGGCCAAGAAGCTGAGGCCCAATGATTCTCTCAATAACAGCAGGAGGTGAACACTAGTTTAGCCAGCATCATACTCTATTTTCTCCTTGCGAGACCTAAGTTAGGTTTCTCTCATTCAATACTCTCGAGTTACCATATGTTAGGTTTACTGCACTATAAGTGGTAGAAGTTACTGCATAAATGTCTGCTCAGATAGACCTGTTAAACTGTTTTTATTTCTCTCTTTTCCTCCCTGGGTCTCCTTAAATGTCACTAGCTATGTGGCCGGACGGCCTTGACTTCAGCACAGCTTTACCGAGACGAAATCGGCCTTGACCCTATACTCCCATGCTGGGTAAGGAGGGCCCCGCCGCTCTTCTGACACTTCTGACAACTATAACGGGGGATCCTATCTACCGTCTGTCGGCGGGAGATCCGGCTTCGAGCGGTAACGCTGTTCATAGAAAAAGAAGACACATGAGGAAAAAAGCGAAGTCCAGACTTCACTGGGTATGTGTTTTTCTGTTAATACATATGCTGTTTAATGCCGTTGGTGGTACAGTTTCAACCCACCTCTCCACTCCCCACTCCCCCTTCTACCCTACCTCCAACCACAATATATACATCATTATGGCCAGGACCGCTCCCCTTTTAGACATACTTAGCCATGCAAAAGCACCTCTATCCCTTATACAACATCCCAAACACAAGGCACCTTCCTGAACATAATCTCATGGAATGTGAAAGGTCTCAGATCCCCCAGCAAAAGGATGTCCATCCTTCGCCACTTAGGTAGACTCAAAGCAGACATAGCTGTCCTGCAAGAAACTCACCTGCATAGAGAAGACTTCCCGCGAATGTCCAGACTATGGGTAGGTCAGGTCCATGGCTCCCCAGCCCCCAAGGGCAGAGCAGGTGTCCTCCTTCTCATTAATAAAAACACTCCATGCCAAATCCTCTCCACCCACTCCGACGACGAAGGTCGTCTTTTCACAGCCACGCTCAAGACTCTCAACAGAGTCTGGGCACTCACGATAGTATATGCCCC
>BLSH010065610.1:197368-243545 GCA_018402905.1 Glandirana rugosa
TCCATCGGTGAAAGCACTCTTCGTCGAACACCGAGACCTTAACCCCTGTCCCGATAGGTTAAACAGCTCAAACTCGTTGGACTTTTCAAGACGGAAGTGGAGGCGCTATCTTCCCCCACACAGTTTATAGGTAAAAAAATTCTACCGAGATGCTCGTTAGTACATTGTTCTATACTAGGTACGAAACAAACTGACTTCATACCACTTGACTCTTGACCTCTATTACACCCTCTCGCACAGGTCCAATGGTTTCTCTTCACGTATCTAGACTGGTACGCCAACATCCAATCACTATTTCCGATGCATCAAAAGCTGGAATCAGATCGCGGAGGTGAAGGCAGAACTTTTCAGGTTGCTCAAACTCGACAAATTGGATAGCCCTGTCCCCAATTCCAGAGCCACAAGCTGCTTCTCACGAAAGTGGCTACCTTTCCTCCTCAAAGAAATCCCTCTCTCCACAAGAGAATCTCTAGCAGCCCCATTCGATCCTCTGAGCTCACAGTACCAAGCCTCATCTGGAGCCACACCACCCAGGACCCGATGATCAACTGCCTGCTGTTAGAATATAACACCTAATGATTAAGGAGTGAGTCCCATATTCGACTTTTCTAGGACAACCCTTGCTGATTCCTCAAGAGCACTGGCACAATAGACATTTATAGACGTTTATAGTTAAAAGCAATTGTGATACGATCTACCCATAGGAGTGTCGACCTGAGCCATACAAAATGTGATAGCACCCCCCCCCCCACCGCTCCCTTATCTCCCCCCCCCCTCCCTTTTCTTCTTTTTTTTTTCCCTCACCTAGTAGTTGTTGTCAAGATCTAAACAATCTGAATGCTACAGGGTATCTATTATTCTTCATATGTTTCTCTTTTTTTTTTTTTTTTATGCTCACTGCAACATCTGTTTGCCTGTATGCATCAAATATCTAATAAAATATTTGCAAAAAAAACAGCTATGCAACACATATATATTTATACAGAAATGCATAGCACCATGTTTGAATTCTGTCCGTGCTCTTGTTGTCCAGCAATCAGCATTAGGAAACTGTTGGCTATTACCAGCAATACCATGCAATTCATGTTCTCACTCAGCACCCCTAGATAGCATGAAGGGAGCTTGAGTAGCACTGTAAGTTGTCTTGTGTAGCTGGTAATAGCCAACAGTTTTCAAAGGCGATTGCTGGACAACTAAAGAGAAGACAGAATTCAAATATGGTGCTATGCATATATTAAGGTGCATGTTGTATATGGTTGTGCAATGTTCATTAAGTAATTCTAGTTTGAACTTCCACTCTAACCCAACATGGCATGTAACCATTCTCAGACTAGTTCAAAAAAGTTTGAAAACAAATAATATGTGCAACATCAAAAGCATAAAAAATGTAATGCAACTGTGCCAGAAAGTGCACAGAAGAGCTAAACACTTGGGAAAAGAGGTAGGTGGGCATGGATGGGGCAACAAAGCGAAAATAGAGAGAGCTACAAGGGAAGGAAAGTGTTGGCGCTTCATTTTTGCATAGAATATAAACTGTCAGTCTTCAGTTCCATGACATGCTTTCATTTGCTGTGAAATCAACACAGACAACAATAATTACTAATAATTTATCAAATACTATACTTCACTTGTCACTTTACTTTTAGGAGCTCAGTAAAACCCAAATTACATTTTTATCTAAAGACATGTAAATGACACCTGATTAGGCAATATTTGAAGAATATGTCTGATCTATAAAATTAAATCCTGTTTTAAAACAATGGGCTGTTAAAACCACAAAGTATAACCAATTAACACCTTACCTACTTTTCCTGTACATAGATCTTATGAAGGAGGGCTGATGGGGGAACCACTATACTTGGGTCAGTAAAAAAGTGAAACTACAATCTTTATAGATGAAAAGTGTTCAAAACATTAACAGCAGCTGATAGTTCATTCTCCGGCAATGACTAGTGACATGACACTATCTGAGACAATTTCTTATTTTAACGTGGGGCTATCTTAAAAAATCACACTTCATCTGAATCAAAAGGGCACGTCAGCATTAAAATGTAATAAAAAGAAGTACCTATTTTTCCATGGTAAAAAAAAACACTTCTCTAAGGCTGGGTTCATATTTATGCGGATTGGGTCAATGGAGCCGGTTCACACACCTCTGGGGCGGCCGCGGTCAGCACTGCAAAGGGGTCCTGTGTGTCTTTGGCTCAGTTTCCGGTCGGAATGCAGGCAAAAATTTGGACCTGATTCGCCCATGAAACAGAGAACAGGGATGCACCCCCTGCTGCGAGCTGCGGCCGCAGTTAGTGTGAACCTGGCCTAAGTTGTCTATGGAGGTTCTCATTTATTATTTTCATGGTATATCTAGTAGTAGTTAGTCAGATTCGGCTAGACTTGTTCTGCAATGTTGAACATGTTTTACAGTTTCTCCAAGCCACTTCTTCAGTTGTAACTTAGAGAAGTTTTTCTAGTAGTAGTTAGTCACACTCAACTGGACTTGTGTAAGGTTGAAGATAATTCATAGTTTGTCAGAGTCACTTATTCAGTAGAAGGGGGTATGTCCTCCAAAATGCGTCAGCCTATCAACCTGCATGTGTTTGGGTCAGATGACATCACCCCACGGTTAGATTTGTGATCTATTAAGCTTGCTTTAATTTACGTTTGTATGTTTTTGGCTTATGGTTTTTAATAAAGGTAATCTCGGTACTGCACTAGGCGTTTGCACTCTCCTGTATTTTTTTTTTTTTTACAGAAGTTATGCTAGGAATCCCAAGTCTGAGGCAGCCTGCATCATTGAAGCATTGCTGTTTGTGATACCTGTTGGATGTGTTGCCTTGTATGTTTATGGAGCCACTTCTTCAGTTAGAACTTAGATAAGTATATCTAGTAGTAGTTAGTCACATTCAACTGGACTTGTTCGGTGATGTTGAAAATGTTTTGTTGCTTTGCTTGCGCTTTTTCACTGGAGATGATGGTGTCTCTGTTTCAATACACTATGAATGAAGAGTGCTGTGGTGACACCCATTCATTCATTGTTTGTCCTAAGTCTTCCAACTTGAATGATGCTTGACATTCTGTCTCCCTATTGACTCCTTCTGAGTCTCAGAAACAGATCAAGCTGAGTATATCAAAATGAAGAAGAGGACAAAAAAATGTAAACATCCCAAGATTTGTATAAGATATATTACGCCTAATATAAATTCATGGAGTGGATTCTTTCCTAAATGTAAATAATATAAATGGATACTAACATTTATAGGTAAAGTTGAGCGAGGAAATATCCAATTGCTTCTCGGGGGATCAGGAAGGAATTGTTCCCCTGCTGGAGCAAATTTGTTCATGCTTTGCTGGGGTTTTATGACTTCCTCTGGATCAACTGTGGGTATAGGATTGTGTATATGGTATTGTATGATATTTTTTATTTTATTCCATTTTATAGGTTGAACTAGATGGACTTGTGTCTTTTTTTTCAACCTGACTATGTAACTGTAAATAGATGAGGTAGATGAGATGCTTTAACCACTTGCCGACCGCCAACCGCAGTTTGACGGCGACAAAGTGGTGCGATATCGCAAATCGCTGTCATATGACGGCGGCTGCGAGATCACGCGCGCTCACTGTGTTCGGGGAGGGCCAGGGAGCGGGTGCGGTGGCTTCGATTGCCGCCGGCTACCCGCGATGCCCCCCCCCCCCGGAG
Organism: Glandirana rugosa; assembly: GCA_018402905.1. Classification (NCBI taxonomy): domain Eukaryota; kingdom Metazoa; phylum Chordata; class Amphibia; order Anura; family Ranidae; genus Glandirana; species Glandirana rugosa. Next base: position 201,063 of record BLSH010065610.1, read on the forward strand.
TGAATGAACGGAGGTCCGTGTAAGTAAACACGGACCTCCGTTCTGTGAGAGGGGGAAGGGCTGTGATCACAGCCTTCCTCTACACAGAAGCTGTGATCGCTTCCCTTCCCCTGCTAGGGCAGTCCCCCCACAGTTAGAACACGCCCAGGGAACACAGTTAACCCTTAGAGCGCCCCCTGCAAGTTAACCCCTTCACTGCCAATGGCATTTACACAGTAATCAGTGCATTTTTATAGCACTGATCGCTGTATAAATGCCAATGGTCCCAAAAAAGTGTCAAAATGGCCCGACATGACCGCCCCAATATCGCAGTACCGCTAAAAATCGCAGATCGCCGCCATAGCTAATAAAAAATAAAAAAAATAAAAACCCCAAAAATGAATTCTCATCATCCATAAACGCGGCCACTTTTGCGCAAACCAATCAATAAACGCCGATTGCGATTTTTTTATCGCAAATATGAGGAAGAATATAAATCGGCCAAAAACGGTGAAAAAAAATTTTTTTTGTATTTTTTTTTTTGTATTTGTATTTTAGCAAAAAGTAAGAAATTTGAGTTTTTTTGCAAAATTGTCGCTCTTCTTTTGTTTATAGCGGCGATCAGAAATGACGCAGCGATGATCAAATACTACCAAAAATAAGCTCTGTTTGTGGGAAAAAAAGGACGCAAATTTTGTTTGGGTACAACGTCGCACGACCGTGCAATTGTCAGTTAAAGCGATGCAGCGCTGAATCACAAAAAGGGCTCTGGTCCTAAAGTGGGAAATCCTTCCGGGGCTGAAGTGGTTAATATCAGTTCACCACCAACAGGTAAACTGCTGAAACAGTACATTTCAGAAGCAAGAAATCCTTTATTAACACACACAGTAGGGATTCTGAATTATCTGAAGGGCGTCAATTAAATGTAACAAGTACTGTAGAATTTACCACCTGGTCACCTCTACCCCAAATCAATTTGTAGCTGTAAAATAAAACACTGCTGGTAGGCTGTTTTCTTTTAAACCTGTAAAACAACCAAACTAATCATATACAAAGTAAATAATGCCCTGAGACTAAAATTCAGTGCATTCTTTGCACATATGTAAGGAAATACTTCTGTCATCTACTACCAGCATAAAGTTAAGCAACAACCAGAATTATTCTACAACAAAAACAGTTCTCATTGGAAGTTCATGACATTCAAGAGACACCTAAAATAACATTTAAAAAGTTAGTTCACTTTATAGATATCTTAGGTGCACTTTGCTGACCATACAAAAAAGTTAATTTGTTTATATTTGAATGCTACCTGTGTAACCAGAGCCACTATGAAGAGGTTCCAAAGGATACATAGTTAAGGTTGCTTAAAGTAAAACTAAGGCAAAACTTTTTTTTTCAGTTTTGGACAGAGTGTAGATGGATTAGACCAGGGGTAGGCAACCTTAAATAGGTGGAGATCTACCTGAACAACATGGGAGAAGCCAGAGATCACCGGGCATCGGTCTCGACTCCTCACACCAGTTTTAGACATCTAATTGCTGTACTACTGTGTCACAATTGCATGCATTGCACAACAATCAGGAGTTTAAATCAGGTTGTGAGGAGGCAACATATCGCCTCCTCACCACCTGTCAAACACACTTGTATCACTTTTCAGAGGAGCAGCAGTGCCTGCTACACTTGTGATTAACTCCTGCTGTGGCTTGTGACATGTGTTCACCTCTGGTCACTGCAGCTAAAGGGAGTGCGGTTGGGGCGGGGGTAATAAAAGCACTTCTAAACTAAGGGGTTTTACCACCCCCCTAAACTGCAAACGTACTTGAACCCTTACTGTTCTGAGTACCCCCTGAGCTTTCACTCTGATGTGCTGTGGTTTACCTACACCGCAGGTGCAGCGCAGTGCATCTGCAAATTTCCTGGATTACCTGTACTTTGCTATAGGCTTCCATTATATCCTGCATGTGTGGTACACTTTCCGAAAGTGCACCAAAACTCCTACATTCAGAAAGTGCACCAAACTTTCAGGATATAACAGAAGTTCATGGCTAAGTGCAGCAAAACCGCAGGTACACTGCACTGCAATTGCGATGTGGGTGAACAGTAGCACTTCACTCTGACCTGAAGATCTCTTCTTTCCTGCTGCTGGCACCACTCCGGAGACCACCACCCAGGAAAAGAGGTGGAGTGCAGTTGGTATCACTCCACATAGGACAGTAGTCCCCCTGCATTGCACTCTGTTTGATACTCTGGAATGGCAGGTGAACAAGTCCAGACCACGATCTACCAGTCACCTGTCCATGATCTACCGGTAGATCGCGAGCTACTGGTTGCTGACCCCCAGATTAGACCACATATACATTTTTTTTAGCTGTCTGTGCCCACGTTAAGAAGATTCACCGTCTCTATTTGTCCTAAAGAAAAAGAGGGGAAATCTTCCAATGGGGACACTAGTTCTGGTGACCTAGGGGTCCCCAAGGAATTGTATAGAAAAAGGTTACAGCTGTATAGTACAGACTGTTACGCAGTAGGCAACACTGATATACCAAGCAGTTTAACCACTTCAGCCCCGGAAGGATTTGCTGCTTTAGGACCAGAGCCCTTTTTGCGATTCGGCGATGCGCCGCTTTACCTGACAATTGCGCGGTCGTGCGACGTTGTACCCAAACAAAATTTGCGTCCTTTTTTTCTCACAAATAGAGCTTTCTTTTGGTGGTATTTGATCCCCTCTGCGTCATTTCTGATCGCCGCTATAAACAAAAGAAGAGCGACCATTTTGCAAAAAAACCCAAATTTCTTACTTTTTGCTAAAATACAAATCCAAAAAAAAAATATAAAAAAACATTTTTTTTCACCGTTTTTGGCCGATTTATATTCTTCCTCATATTTGCGATTAAAAAAATCGCAATCGGCGTTTATTGATTGGTTTGCGCAAAAGTGGTCGTGTTTACGGATGATGAGAATTCATTTTTGGGGTTTTTATTATTTTTTATTTTTTTACTAGTAATGGCGGTGATCTGCGATTTTTAGCGGTACTGCGATATTTCAGCGGACATGTCGGACTATTTTGACACTTTTTTGGGACCATTGGCATTTATACAGCGATCAGTGCTATAAAAATGCACTGATTACTGTGTAAATGCCATTGGCAGTGAAGGGGTTAACCTGCAGGGGGCGCTCTAAGGTTTAACTGTGTTCCCTGGGCGTGTTCTTACTGTAGGGGGACTGCCCTAGCTGGGGAAGGGAAGTGGTCACAGCCTTCGTATACAGGAAGGCTGTGATCACATCCCTTCCCCCACACGGACCTCCGCTCCTTCGCTCCGGGGGGGCCATCGCGGGTAGCCGGCGGCAATCGAAGCCACCGCACCCGCTCCCTGGCCCTCCCCGAACACAGTGAGCGCACGGGCGCACCTCTGGCGGCGCTCGCGCACTCACTAGGCTCGTGAGCGCGGCCGCCGTCATATGACGGCGATTTGCGCTCACGAGCCACCTTGTCGCCATCAATTGCCGATCAGCGGTCGGCAAGCGGTTAACATACAAAATGTTTATTGAATTGAATAAAAAATAGATGTGAAACTAACACAGTATGTGGAAATCCAACAAGTCCCCAAGGAATTTCCTTAATTTGCAGGAATTTCCTCTCACTTCCTGTTTGGCTTTGGGACAGGAAATGAAGGGAAATCTCTGCAATGGGACACAGATAGCGGAGAAAAATCTGACAGGAGTTATAGCCCTTCCTTACTCCATCCAAAATGAAAAGAAAAGTTCTACTTTAAGGCTTTGACATGTAGTCTGCTGCAATCACACTTAGATGATGACAAATAAGATATTGTTCTGTTTGCTAGCCATTCTGAAGGGCCAAAGTTTTAAAAGGTGGTAGACAATGCATCATGACTTCCTGGCCAGAAAGGAAACAGAGGAAGTGATCCAATTAGTGAACGCAATATGCAGACAACGGGATAAACTAAAAGGTTACTGACCCCCACTTGCAAGCCCAAAGCCTTACTTTCATAAATTACTTTGCTGCTTCAAATGCAGCTGGATTCTGAAACCAGGAGAAAGAAAATTACTATTTCCAGCATCTTACATACAGTTGTACAAGGTTAATTCTCTCTCCTATTTCAAGGGATTTGCAAGGATTTGAGGTTTATCTGTAACAAATTATATGTGTTTTTCTTTTCTTTCCGCTGTACTGTTCCAAAGACAATGTTGGGAGGGAGGAAATGGGAGCTGTTAAAGAAAGGAGGAAATCAAAAGACATTTGGATAAAAATAAAGTAAAAAGAATATGCATAAAAAAACAGCTGACAAAGAAGTATGCAGGAAGGAACAAAATGAGGACCTGATCTGTATAATAAAAGTAAGAGGTATGTAGGCATTGATTTTATTGTTCCTTATCAGGTTGGACCCAGCAACATACTATGTGCCTACACACGAATCAATGGATTATATATAAGGCTCATTATTTCAGAAATACATGTTTCTTTGCTTTGGTAGCTGTTCTTGTTTTCTGCCCCTATCATTTTGTTCTTACTTTTGTATGGTGATAAGAAGAATAATCAATGTGATAAAAGCAATCTACGGAATGGGTATGCAGCACCTGAGCCAAATGTTTAGAGTCCACAACATGGCAGGTATGATGGTTATTTTTTTTTTTATGCCTAACACTATAGGAGCTTTTGGTTTGATTCCTACCAAGCATGCTACCAGCATGCAGTTTGTATATTCTCTCTACATCTGTATAATAAAAAAATAAATATGGGATTACTTGCAGTCTTATCTTATGTCATTAAGATTTTGAAGAGTGTTTGCCTTCAATAGAGCTAGCAGAACTAGCATAAGATACATGCTTTCATGTAAGGCCTCATTCACCTTGGCGCTGAAGGCCATATAGTTGTAGTGATGTGTTTGTTTACACGTTTGGAGCTGCTTGAAGCTGTGTGTAGGCAGCCCCTATCCATGCACTTGCGGAACGCAGTTGTACATCCAGACACAGCGGCACACCCAAGTTGGACAAGTGTATAGTTGAAGTGGGGGTGGGGGGTAAGGGGTTAGGATTTTGCCCTGAAGTGGGGCTTTAATAATCAAAGGCTCACACTTTTTCTGGAGAAATGATACTGTTTCTATAAAATACCACATCACGTGACAAGAATGTATTTTTGTAGGCTTGATATGTCTACTTTAAATATTAATGGTCATGCTGCTATACTAGATAACACCAAGCGTGGCGCTACAGGCAGTATATGAAATCACAGCTTTCAGTATCACAAAAGCTGAACTAGGAGGTGTTGAGGACCCAAAAAAAAGTTAGGTTTCCCTTTGAAAATCTTATTAACCGGTTCCGGACCAGCCCGTGTACATTTACTGCTGCAGAGTGGCTCGATCCCGTGAATCACCGTCTATAAATGGCGGCTCGCTCGTGCGCAGCTAGCGGGCAGGAGCGTGCCAGCGGCAGCACGCTCTCCTGCTCACAGCACTATGCAGCAGTGTGGTCACGGGTCTGGCAGACTCGATGTCCGCCGGCTACCCACTATTGCCTGGCAGAGAAGAAAAACGGGGAACCGCCGATGTAAACACGGTGGTTCCCCGTTCTGTCAGGTGGCATGTAAGAGATCTACTGATCCCTGTCACTGCGGTCAGTTAGATCTCTTATGCCCCTGGCAGCCCAGCCTCCTCACAGTTAGAACACACCTAGGGAACACAGTTAACCCCTAGATCGCCCCCTGTAGGTTATCCACTTCACTGCCAATGACATTTACACAGTAATCAGTGGATATTTAAATCTCTGATCACTGTATAAATGTCATTGATCCCAAAAAAAAGTAAAAAAAATAGGAAAAACGCCATAAATGAATTCTCATGGTTTGAAAACTTGGCAACTTTTGTGCAAACAAATCAATAAACGCCGATCACAATTTTTTTTACCACAAATATGAGGAAGAATATATATCGGCCAAAACTGATGAATACATTTTTTTCTTTGTATATTATAGCAAAAAGTAAAAAATATTGTTTTTTGTTAATAGCGGTGATCAGAAGTGACACAGGGGATCAAATACCACCAAAAGAAAGCTCTATTTGTGGGGAAAAAAGAGGCGTCATTTTTGTTTGGGTACAACGTCGCATGACCGCGCAATTGTAAGTTAAAGTGTCGCAGTGCTGAATCGCAAAAAGTGCTCTGATCCTACAGTGGGAAATCCTTCCGGTCCTTATGTGGTTAAGCAGGTTTGCTTTAACAGCCTACAGAAACCAATAACCAAACAAAAAGGTATATAAAGTATATAAGTGCATTATTGCTTTAGCATTTTTATTCATTTTTGTTCTTTAGGCAAATGACAAACACAGATTAAGGAAGTTGTGTTTATATTGAAGCATGGAGTTCCCACTTGTGATCCTTTTCACATTAGTTGTGCAATAAACAAATCCATTATCGTTCAGGGCAGAAATAAAAGGAGAAAGCTGGGTTATGTGCAAGCTGTTATGCCATTAATTGGGCCAATATAAAATATAGATCCTGTCGTAAATGAAAAGCAGGCTTGGTTAGTCCCCAAGGAACTTCTGCATGTTTAGTCTTTAGTTTTTCTTTACTTTCCTTCTGTTTTGAATTTGACCTCACTTTTATTTAGAGAGCATTGAAGTCCAATAAGAAAATGTGGAGACACCGATTAGATTGGCTCTGGGAGGGGTTAAAACAAAGTAATCAAGAGGGATAAAGTCACCCTGTCAGTCACCTAAAAATATTGAAAATGGTTGTTCCCTGCAATAAAGCAGGTATTATACTCATCTCTCTGGTGACCCTTGTGTTCCACCTTTGCTCTGCTCCAGTGCTACAGCCTTGGTCAAAATCTTCAGCATTCAACCCTTTCGCTACTGTTAAATACCTGCTCCCCCCAACATTGGTCACTACAGAAGTGAAAATAACTTTTCTACTGCAAAGGGTTTGCTCCCTATGGGTGATTACAGGTCTCTATTTCAAACTGACCCAACATCACCTTCCTAAGATAAACTTGAGAAGCTCGATCCGCACCTGAGAGTAGCATTAGAATGCTGAATCAGGGATGGGTTTAGGCCATTTATGGCCGGTCTTACTAAAAGAAATAAAATGATTAAACCAGTTTTCAATACTTCTCTTAAACGAATACACTATATGATCAAACATTTGTGGTCACCTGATCATCACACCTATCTTTATATCTACCTATAGATTGTTGGACACTTCTGATTCCAAAATCATGGGCATTAATATGCAGTTGGAAGAGGTCAGGGCTCTGTACAGGTTATTCAAGATTCTCCACACCAAGCTCATCAAACCATGTTGTTATGGACCTGGTTTGATGTACAGTCATGCTAGAACAGAAAATGACCTTCCTCAAACTGTTCCCAAGAGTTTAGAAGCACTCAATAGTGTTTGTACACTGTGGCATTAGTACCCTTCTCCATAAACACCCAAAACAGTAGTTTGGAGGAGCCTCCACAGATTTTTGGCCATAAAGTGTAAAGCTGAATAACAAATACAATAAGTTATTGAACTGACCAATAGTGACATCCTGTACACCCTTTTACGAGGCTGTGTGCCTGATATACTAATATGAAGTGACTTGAAGTGACATGAGCCTGGACCTGCTTCGATCTTTAGCAGATAAGCCAAACAAAAACTGAGAAAAGGAGGAATGAGACTTTAAAGGTACTGGCAACCCCCTTCCCCAAAGAATTACACCAAAATAATGGTTAAAAATAAAAAAATTTTAGTATAGTAAAAATACACATGGTGCGGGCTCCACTGAGAACAATGGCAGCCAAAGTAAAAACCTCTTAATAACTCAATTATGGCTGTACAAACAGTTCATGGTTAGAGATAAACAGATTACCAAACATTCCTGGCTATTAAACAGAGAAAAAAATGGAAACCATGCCAAGATAGTGAGGTCTGTAGGTCCATGAGTGATAATCCTGTTAATCCGACGCGTTTCGCCCTAATATTTTGGGCTTCCTCAGGGAATGGATCATGCTAGAATCATTGATGAACGAAAATATAAGTATCATGATACTCAAAATAATTTCCAGACAGCTAGGCAAGTGACGTCACTTAGATAGTTGGAGGTTATATCCTGTGTAACTCACTGATAGTTGGTGATAACACTAGATTAATCACATTTCACCTTATTACAGAGACGCCGATGATTGCTAGTGACAGCGGACTCTCTGTTTGTGAGGTGTATCCGAGCCTAGGCTAGGCCTAGGTGTTGGAGTTGGACTGTATGCCCTGCCGTCTAGGACATCTAGACTGTATACCTTCTGGAGTAGGGTTCCCGGACCGGTATCCCTCCCTGAAGTGTCTGTTGCCTGATACGTTTGCCTAGGCTCGGATACACCTCATTTTTTTGATTTTTCGTCTGCTTTAGCAGATAAGCCTTTATTTAAAATGCAAAAATAAACAATTTAAAAAAAAAAGTTCCCCTCCCCAGCAACCCACAATCACATTTCCTTCACTCCCATGCTGGTCCATTTAGGAGCGAGAAAAGGAAACCTCAGTGTAAGCTCTAAGTCACTTCAGTCAGAGCTTACACAGTGCTGAAGACTTTCTCATAAGGTTGTGGCAATCACCAAGCACGAGCACTGTCACATAATAGGAAGGGGAATTTGCCACATGTACCTCTCTGTACCCAAATACTTTCTTTGCTTCTGGAGGCTAAAGAAATGAAAAGGTGAACTGTAAACTGCTAAGGAGGGGCAAATAATGCCAACCTATTTTTCTTTGCATGGGTGCTTTAAGGCCTCTTGCACACTGACATAATAGTTTACTAGATTTATACACAGTATCTTGCTGGCATAGGCTGATGGAAAGATCCTGAATCAAACATACAAATTATGTTCAATAAAAACCTTATGTACATACAGTAGGCCTACGGACACATAAATGTGTGTATTGGCATACTGTACATGCATAGAATTCTTCTTCACCCTCTCTTCACCCTCTCCTAGTTGCCAGTGCTGCAAGTTACTTGCGTATCAATTCGTTTATGCTTTAATAACTGCATTAAAACATAAAATGTTAATTTATTTTTTTTAGAGCTCGGAATGCCTTGCTGCATTATGGATCTTTATGCAGCAGTGTACATTGTCCCATAGAGAACAATGCACCTGGGATAGATCTGTTAAAGCGGTAGTAAAAACTCTGCAAAAAAAAAAAAGTTTCCACCTGCAAGGCAATACAGTATCATAATGTGTTAGTATGCACTGCATACTAGCAAATTATGAAAGTCTTACCTGGAAAACAAAAAACAAAGCTCTCCAGCGGCGTGCTATTAACGCTACAGAGGCTTCCATCTTCACCCGGTCTTCCTTCCGGGTTTGGAAACTCCAGCCGTCTGATTGGCCGAGCCATGATGACGTCACTCCCCCACATGTGCGCGAGAATCTCGGTCACATCACACAGCTCTGAAGGGATGGCACAGTATGCCGTTCCTTCAGAGCGCATGCGCTGGTGACGTCACCGGCTGCTGCTCGCAAGAATATCTCCTAGACGGTGCACGTTTAGAAGATATTAATTTTACCACTTTCTTTTAGGTAAAAATTTAATTCTAGGGTTTACTACCACTTTAAAAACAAAACCTCTACACAGCAACAGACATGTCATTCTTTTTAGCGGTGTGAATTAGACCTAAAGATGATGGAACAAAAAAATTAGGAAAACTATTTGGTTTTCCTAATAGTTTCTTATAAATGATTTTCCTTTCTCATAAACACTGGTACTCTATTTTGTTGTATAGGGAATCGGTCTTATTTCTAGAGTGACACGTAAAATGTAATTAATCTGACAACATCCATAAAGTAAATATGAGGATGGTAGACTCAATTTAACAAAACTAATACAGAACAAAAACAACTATTAAAGTATGAATATACTCTTTTCACAGTCAGCAAGAAAAAACACTGGAGAAAAGAAAAGCAGGAACAAAAGTGTAGTCGTTTAAACTGACCAAATAGGTTTCATCTTTTTCTTTCTAGGCAGATGAAACAGGGCATCTGATAGCTCCCACATTTTATAAATAACATGTAAGGTTTGGCCAAGGGATATAGATAAGGTCAGGTAAAAATGACAAAAAACTTTTAACAAAGATATAAAGTGAAAAGTTACATACCTGTGACGTTTTTCAGGTTTTGAATGTACCTTATAAAAGGAAAATTGCTTTCCAAGAGGTCTGGGGTCAGTGGCTGGAAATAAGCCTTACCTTTCCTTGTAGGTTTGGACACCATATTACACACATTCCCTGGGTCTCTGTCATATGTTCACATGACAAATATTGGTGCGGGTAACAGATTTATGTACCTGTGGAAAACTTTTACATAAATTTGTCAGCTACCTGTGTCAATTACAGTCTTCTAGAAAGTTTTGAAAAGTAGGAGAAGACCCTCAAAAGTGCCATACCAGTTGAGTGGCCAGCATAGTAAGACAGGCTATACATGATTCACATCTTTCAATCAAAAAAATGAACCAATTCCACGATCCACACATTCATGTGGATGTGGGGATCATTTCCGTTGAGCTATTGTATCTGCTGGCTTCCCCGCTGGCACAATACAATGATCAGTGTTGCCAGCTATAGCCATTGGCACTGATCATTCAGGAAAAACCCAAAGGAATGGTTGTACACAAGTTGATCAATAAACGGACTGTACAATCAGTTAGCTTATACATGTCTATAATATGAACCATAAATATTCCACAGTGGTCATAGCAAGTTCACAGTAGCACAAACAGTGTCACCACTATTTATAGTCCAAAGTATGCAGGTGTATTTTGTATATATATTCTTTTTAAAAAAATATATATATATATATATATATATATATATATATATATATATATTAGTTTAGGCTAAATTTTGAAAAATAGTCCTTCTTTATATCAAAAATAATCATAAAAAATGTGAAAAATATATATAGTCCATCACCAACAAAATAGTGATATTAATTCATCCGTGAATATAGTAAATGTGTCACCAATCCACCACCTTGCGTATTTCACACCCTTATGGAAAGAGGCTCACCAGATATGAAATCAATGAAAGCGTATCTCTGATTGCTCCTGTTCCAATATGTGTATCATCACTCTACAATATTCTGGATAGCCATCCATATATTCAGCATTGCAGCATCACATGTATCAGAGACAAAATCAAACAGATCCTCCCATAGTGTAAAATCCTCAATAACACACTTTATTTAAATGAATAGTAATGCTCTTACATTTAAAACATCAAAAAAAGCCTGTAGAACAATGCACCTACGGTCGCTTATCTGGGCATGTATACTGCACCTCTCCATGCTGCCGTGCTACCAGATAGAATGTCCGAATCCACCAGTTGCTGTCTAGCCACGCACTGATGCGTTTTGTCACTTCTGACTTGGTCACAGGCAGGGGTGGCTAGTTTAAGTATCCTCCTCTATCAGCTGTGCAATTACAACAAAATCTCTGCTCTCACGTCCATATCAGCCCTGCTAGCGGTGTGTCTTATCCAACGGAACAAATAACCCTTCATATGCTGAGCGGGATGAGTCCGTCTGTGCTATTAACCCCTATATGGCCGGATTATTCTCATCTACCTGAAGTATAACAATTACAGGAATATATAAAAAAGGACAACTTCAAAGCACAGCAGCTTATCAAACTCAAGCCTCTGCGTGCAAGGAAAGTAATATATTGCAAATAATTAAATAAATACCACTATAAAGATAGCAATCTAATCATCTCCCGTTGTATTAAATACCATATTAAGCTCGATAGAGGAATGATACCTCAAACATTACATGATTACGAATAAAATTGTATACAATCCCACACACAATATTCATCATGTAAAATCTATAGTGAGGAAAGTAAATCACAATTAAATTACGATAATTATAATAATTTGATTTAAATTAATTAAAATATATTATTTATTTAAAAATCTACCTACAAAATGGATATTGATACAGTATGTATAAATATCTAATTTCTAATCTTCATTAATGCCTGCCTAACGACCCAATATATAGCTAGTGAAAAATGATTTCATATCACAAATCTATATACGACCGTCAAAACTAATCAAAATGAATGGTTAAGGAAAATATATTTTCATTAAAAAAATATATATTAAAAATTACTAATGAAGCAGTTCAGATCCAGTTCTATATTCTACCCTCCTGGCATAATGTTTGGAGAAAATAAATCCACTGGGTCTCTTTTTTTGATAATTCCCTGACCCTATTGTATCCCCTCCAAGCCAGTTGTACCTTCTCCACACCCCAAAATTGGAGTGAAGAGAGATCTTTTGCATGGCATTTTCTCTAATGTTCAGAAACACTATGATATGTATATCCCTTGATCATATTTGTAATGTGTTCCCCAATTCTCACCTTTAATGCCCTTTTGGTCAGCACCGTGGATCAGGCAGAGCAGAGTCCTTTAAGCAAGCCGGGGTCAAACACTGCAGATCAGGCAGGAGAATAGTCCAGGTACAAGCCAGGGGTTTTCCAGGAGAGAAGTCAGCGGAACAGGGATTAGCCAAGTCACAACGGGTATTCAGGCACAGACACAAGGTTCAGGAATGCAGGGTAAGCCAAAGACAATCCAGCAACTATGTCAGGCAGCCCTTTTATATCGCTTTTGTAGGCAGGAAAAGGTGTTCATTGGACACGGCGTGCATGCCTGTGTGCGCGACCGCTCATGAGTGTGCGCATGCACACCGGAATGCACCTCTGTCACTCATTTCTATTCCTGGCAAGATTGCCAGTTCTTTGGCTATTTCCCTGACAGTGCCCCCCCCCCAAGGGGCAGCCTCTGGATGCCCAAACGGGTTATCTTTTCCAGGTGCCTTCTTTTGAAGTCATGTAATAATTTGGGTGCATGAACATTACTGGAGGGTTCCCAAGAATTTTCTTCTGGAGGATACCCCTTCCATTTTATCAGGTATTGTACTTGGCTGCCCCTCCTTCTGCAATCCAGGATGGCCTCCACTTCAATTTCCACTTCACCTTCCACCGTCACTGGAGGTGGTGGTGCTTCTTCTCTTCCCGGGAAGGGACTGGGAACTGCTAGCTTCAGAAGAGAGGTGTGAAAAACCGGATAGATCCTATAGGAATCTGGTAATGCCAGTTCCAATGAATCTCGGGCCCAGTTTCCGAGAGGGGCACGACAGTTTGAGATTTGCAGTTGATAACCAAACTTTGTCACCGATCCTGAAGATAAGAATTTACCTTTTCTTTTTATCGTAGAATTTATTGTAGCTCTTCTGAGCCGCCTTCATTGCTTCTCAAAGGTGTTGGTAATTGCTCTGGAGATGATTTATTCTAACCTGAAATGGCAGAACTGATGCTTTTGGTACGCTATTGGGTAGGAAGGAGGGGTGGAATCCATAATTTGCCCATTATTTGGTTAGTGGTGGCATGTAGCGAGTTATTGTAGGCAAACTCCGCACACGGAAGGAGAGAGGCCCAATCTTCTTGAGAGTGGGTACAAAAACATTGCAAATATTGTTCCAAGGTCTGATTAGTCCTTTCTGTCTGATCATTACTCTGGGGGTGATAGGCTGATGACAACCATACTTGAATGGATAGGGATTTACACAAGTCTCTCCAGAATCTGGATGTAAATTGTACCCCTCTGTTAGATACAATATCATCTGGTACTCCATGTAGTCTTGACGAAAACTTTTATGAACATGTTGGTTGTCTCTACTGCTGAGGGAGTGCCTACCATAGGTAGGAAGTGAGCCATCTTCGAGAGTAGATCAACTACTACCAGGATCGTCGTGAAACCTTCAGATGGTGGTAGATCAACTAAGAAATCCATGGAGATTTTCCTCCATGGCTGTTCAGGCACAGGCAGTGGTTTCCGTAAACCCCAGACTTTAGCATGTGACCCCTTATTGCCCTGACAATTTATACAAGAGTTTACGTACTTCTTGCAATCCTGATTCAGATTGGGCCAGCAGAAAGAACGCTGGATCAATTCAGATGTCTTCCGTACCCCGAAGTGTCCGGCAAGTTTATGGTCATGAAAAGTCCTTAATACTTGAAGTATGACTTGTTGCAGAACAAATATCTTGTCTTCATTCCAAAATGGACCCTCCTGCTTTCTTAGTAAGGATACTTCTGGCCTAGCATATTGGATAGAAGCTTGTTTAATTGCCGTCTTCAAATCGGACAAAACAAGCAAAAAAAATATTTTCCAGAGAGAATAGTGCTGGGTTCTGCCACTTCAGGGGTATCTGGGAACATCTTGGAGAGGGCATCCGCTTTCCCATTCTTGGGCCCTGGTCGGTATGATATGTGAGAGTTGAATCTGGAAAAAATAACGCCCACCGGACCTGACAGGGTCTCAACCTTTTAACTGGCCTGAGGTACTCCAGATTCTTATGGTATGTGAAGATTAGAATGGGATGGGCAGCCCTCTTCAGAAGGTACCGCCATTCTTCCAGCGCAAATTTGATGGCCAGTAACTCACGGTCACTCACGTCATAGTTCTTTTCTGGTGGAGTCATCTTTCGGGAAGCAAATGCCACAGGCTGCCTTGGGTCCTTGGCGCTGAGACAGTATTGCGCCTGTAGCTGTCTCCGAAGCGTCCACTTCGAGGACATATGACAAGGCTGGGTCTGAGTGCTGGAGCACAGGTGCAGAGATAAACAGTCCTTTGAGTCTATCAAAAGCTATTTGGGCCTCTTGGGACCATTGAAAGTGCTTTTGCTGGCGAGTTAACTGGGTGATCGGTGAGATGATGGTTGAAAATCTTTGTATGAAAAATTGGCAAAGCCAATGAATTGTTGTATGCCCTTTTTGTCTAAGGAAGCTAGCCATTCTAAGATTGCTTTAATCTTCTGCGGGTCCATGGCAATCCTATCTGTCGAGATAATGAGGCCTATAAAAATTGGATGGAGGATTTTTCAAAGTCACATTTTTCAGCCTTTACATATAGTCCATGTTCTCTGAGGGTGAGAAGTACCTTCTTTACATGGATACGGTGAAGTTCCAGAGTGGTGGAAAAAATGAGAATGTCGTTGAGGTACACAATGACAAAATTATCTAAGAATTCTCGGAAAATGTAATTTACAAGGTGTTGGTATGTTGCTGGGGCATTGCAGAGACCGAATGGCATAACAAGATATTCAAAATGTCTTAACGCTGTCTTCCATTCGACACCTGGCCGGATTTGAACAAGGTTGTAGGCTCCCTTCAGATCTAATTTGGTAAACACTTGTGCTGTTCGAAACCTCTGGAAAAGTTCAGGAATAAGAGGGAGCGGGTATCTGTTCTTTATAGTAACTTTATTAAGCTCCCTATAGTCCACACAGGGTCTCAGTGAACCATCTGTTTTCTCCACAAAAAATATGCCCGCACCAGCAGGGGAAAAAGGCCAAATGAATCCCTTTGAGATTCTCATTGATGTAAGTTTGGAGAACCTCCAGCTCTACCTCGGACAACGGAAAGATGCGACCAAACTGAATTTCTGCTCCAGAAAGCAATTCAATAGGGCAATCATATGGCAGATGAGGTGGAAGAACATTGGCTTTCTTTTCATCAAAGACGTGGATTGGATGGTTAAGCAGTTGGCAGGACGCCTGTAGCTGGGAACAGCACAATGTTGCATGCAGTAAGCAGATGAGAAGGTGACTTCTTTCCTGACCCAATCGATGTGGGGGTCATGAGCTTGAAACCAAGGAAGGCCCAGGATGATGGGAAACAGAGGAGAGCAGAGTCAAAGCAGATATATTCTTGGTGCCCAGAGTCGGTGGAGACCAGGATGGGTCGGGTCTCCTGAGTAACAAGTCCAGGACTAGGTAGAGACCCATCAGCTAAATGAACTTCTAATCTTTGCTTCTTGTAGTTCAGGGGGAGATGTAACTTTTCAGCAAGAGCAATGACCATAAAACAGCTGCATGCCCCGGAGTCAATGATCGGCTAGAGCCAGACTTCCCCTTCCGCCACCTGTAGGGAGACAGGAAGAACAAGGTGAGTTGGGGAAGCTCCAGAGACCTGAGAGTTCATTGGAGTTCATATTGGAGACGGGACTTACTGGGTCTCACAGGGCAGTTGCGAAGATAATGTCCTGCTTCTCCACAGTAAAGACAGAGGTTGGCCTGTCGCCAGTGTAGCTTTTCTTCAGCGGTAAAAGAAGACCAGACTAGGCCTAGTTGTATGGGCTCTCCCTCCATCATGGAGGTAGAGGCAGGAACTGGCGGAGTAGCAGATGCATGTGGAACTCTTGGCATCTACCAGGTGGGACGAGGATTCTGGAACCGTTCTGATCAGCATTCCCACAGGCGGCGGTCAAGCTTAATTGTGAGTTGTATCAATCCCTCCAAAGTTGCTGGAGTCTCGACCCAAGCTAGTTCATCCTTAAAGCGTTTCTGATAACCCCAGCCTGTATTGGTATTTCAGAGCTGAATCGTTTCAATTCGGCCAACCATCTGCGGCAATCGAGCATGTAGTCCTCTGCTGTGCATTTGCCTTGGGTCAGGGAGTGTAGAGCGGACTCTGCAGAGGCAGTACATGCGGGCCATCATAAAGAGTGTCATCGGACAGGCGGGAGATGATGAACTCCACCTTAATAGTTTATATAGAAAAAGTCCTTTGCAAGGGCAGGTAGAGTGTGCAGGCATTTGTGAAGGCCCAGAACTTCTTTCGATCACCCCCAAATGTTTTGAGCGTGGGTACCCGTGATTCAGGTGGAGGGACCATAATGGTAGGAGGAGTATTGGTGCGGTCAGATGCCGGATGTGCAGCCGCCATGCTGGAAGCTGAAGGACTAGCCTCTGCAGGAGAGACAGTCAGGTGCTGCAAGCATCCCTCTAACTGGAAATACCCCCTCTCAGAGCAGCTCTGTGATATCAGCCAATAGTAGACAATAAAGCGCTACAAGTGGATTTTGGGACACAGGAGAGCAAAATAGGTGCACTTTTATGACCCAGAAGAAAAGTATGACCTAAAAAAGCTTTGGCTACACTTCTCTTTTAAAACAGTTTATAGCTGATCACAAGAGCAAGTCACTATTGGTCCCTGATGTTCAACACAAATTACTCCAATGAGACCCAATTATAGGAGGGTGCTGGCCAATAGTGTCGCCAAAGCATAAGCACAGTCCAAGATGTTGTAATTTAAGAATTTTCTTAATTCATCTTACGCGTTGGAATTACTTAAGTTCCATGTTTAGCCATAATGTTAGAATTGTGTCACAAAGCCTTTCTTGACTCATCCTTGGTGTGCTTGATTCCTGAACAATTCCCTTCCTGTAGATAATTCCTAGCTAACACGCTTCTATTGATTGGAAGAAGTTGCTTGCAATACATTCATTTGCGATCAAAAAAGGAAACATATACAGACAATTTGATATTTTATGGGTCTACTGGTAATTTTTATTCTGGTTGTAGTTCTCTTTTAACATGAGAATCCTAATTTTATCACTTAGATCAATTTAATTCTTACATTGCAATGCATAGCCGAGGCATCACTTAATATGCAAATGTGATATATCAAAGACATCTCAGGAATATCCGCCAGTGATTAGAACAATGCAATCATTAAATCTCCCCCATTGATCCTTCTGAAATGCTTATATTGAATATACCTGTGTCACTTACTGATCCAAAACCAACTGAATCTTTTTCATTCTTCTTCCTGCCAGTTAAAACAAAGACAAACAGGAAATTGATTAGACAGTTGGTGCCGTTTATCGCATCGATAGCTCTGCTGCTGTAATACATCAATAAACAGACCTCGATTGACAATAAAGAATGAATAATATAAGTGACTCCTTTATTGTCTGCGTAATGACGAGGTGCCTACTGGTGCAAGTTTTGATGTATTGCCTGTAGGACTCCAAGAAGCAGTTAATTAGAATTCTGAAACTTCCTTTTATACATAAACTCCCTTTTTTATGTAATCCCATCACAAGTGATTTTCGAAAATCTCCCATTTTGATGAAGAAGAAAGAACAGACTAATGCAATGCAATGACCTGTAATTTCAAGCTACTGAATTAAAATTGGCCATTTCCTAGTTCCTCTCTCCTAGTTCTGTAATAATGAATTGATTAGCCTGATTAATAATGGATATTGTATTAGGTTAGGGGACGTTGCTAGCTGTGAGGTTTGTGGGCTTGCTTTGCAGAACTGGGGCCCTGGGTTGTACAGCAGGCAGGGACACTATCTGCACAAACTCTGTGTCCTTATGTTATTCAAAAAAAAGGGAGCCACCCCTTTTGTCTAAAGGCCCTTTTAACATATCACAGCAAATATGAAAGTCCTATTGCTGGGAGTGTTTGTAATTTGACTTCAAGCTTTGCGTATATTTCTAACAAAAGAAGTGAGGCAATCACATACATTATAAACAGACAGTGTACAGAATTTCCCTTGATTGCCATTGCTAGAAGGAAGTGACCTTTACATTTTTTGGCAGTTTAAGACAATCACAGCAACTGCAGATTGAAATAGAAAGGTTATTTTAATAATATTAAATCACAATATGCCTTGTACAGCTATTATATCAGCTGTGTAGTTTTTCTTTGAAGAAAAGTTTAAAGTGAAACCCCCACCCCAAACCACAAAACTGCAAGTGCATGCATATCTATAAACATGATCCTTTCAAATGCAAATCAAAAGATTTATCAAGGAACTTACTTTTTAATTGAATGTATTTTCTGACTTTCTTAGGCACTGGTTACATAACCCATGTTTTCCAACTGTCCCCTGTCAAGGCTACTTGACCACTATCTTCCAGGGAGATCCTGCAAGAAATTGGGGTGAAAGATCGTGTACATACTGTAACTATTTACAGCCTTTGCCATGACACTCAGGTGCAACCTGTTTCCACTGATCATCCTTGACATGTTTCTACAACTTGATTGGAGTCCACTTGTGGTAAATTCAGTTGATTGGACATGATTTGGAAAGGCACGCAGCTGTCTATATAAGGTCCCACAGTTAACAGTGCATGTCAGAGCACAAATCAAGCTGCGAAGTCCAAGGAATTTTCTGTAGACTTCTGAAACAGGATTGTATCAAGGCACAGACCTGGAGAAGGGTACAGAAAAATTTCTGCAGCATGGAAGGTCCCAATGAGCACAGTGGCCTCCATCATCTGTAAATGAAATACGTTTAGAACCACCGCCAAACTGAGTGATCAGGGGAGAAGGGTTTTAGTCAGAGAGGAGACCAAGAACCCTCTTACAGAGCTCCAGCATTTCTCTATGCAAAAAGGAGAACCTTCCAGAAGAACAACCATCTCTGCAGCACTCCTCCATACAGGCCTGTATGGTAGAGTGGCCAGGCAGAAGTCACTCCTCAGTAAAAGGCACATGGCAGCCCGTCTGGAGTTTGCAAAAGTCAATTGAAGGACTCTCAGACCATGTGAAACAAAATTCTCTGGTCTGCTGAAACAAAGATTGAACTATTTGGCCTTAATGGCAAGCATCATGTCTACAGGAAACCAGGCCCAGGCCCTACAGTGAAGCATGGTGGTGGCAGCATCATGCTGTGAGGATGTTTTTCAGCAGCAGGAACTGAGAGACAAGTCAGGATCAAGGGAAAGATGAATGCAACAATGTACAGAGACATCCTTGATGAAAACTTGCTCCAGAGCGCTCTGGACCTCAGACTGGGGCGCAGTTTCCTCTTCCAACAGGACATCAACCCTAAGCACACAGCCAAGATAACAATGAAGTGGCCCAGCCAGAGCCCAGACTTGAACCAGAATAAACATCTCTGGAGAGATCTAAAAATAGCTGTGTATCAATGCTCCCCATCCAACCTGATGGAGCTTGAGAGGTCCTGCAAATAAGAATGGGAGAAACTGCACAAAATAAGTGTGCTAAGCTTGTAGCATCATACTCAAAAAGACTTGAGGCGGTAATTGGTGCTAAAGGTGCTTCAACAAAGTATTGAGCAAAGGCTGTGAATACTTACAGTATGTACATGTGATTTTTACATTTTTTATTTTTAATAAATTTGCAAAGATTTTAAACAAACTTCTTTATAATGTCAT
This sequence comes from Glandirana rugosa, assembly GCA_018402905.1. Classification (NCBI taxonomy): domain Eukaryota; kingdom Metazoa; phylum Chordata; class Amphibia; order Anura; family Ranidae; genus Glandirana; species Glandirana rugosa. Next base: position 221,062 of record BLSH010065610.1, read on the forward strand.
TATGGGGCATTGTTTGTAGAATTTTGAGGAAAATAACGAATTTAATCCATTTTGGAATAAGGCTGTAACATAACAAAATGTGGAAAAAGTGAAGCGCTGTGAATACTTTCCGGATGCACTGTACAGGGCCATAGCTTCAGCAAGCAGACCTCGCTCTTCCTTTTTGACCCCTCCCACATCCCATAAGCCACATCCATTATAGATTTCACCCATTGTGTGAGGAGTATACAGCCCAGCATTACTAAATAGGGTACACAGCATTGCCAGATAGGTGTACATTCCACTTAAGGACCGGAAGGATTTCCCACCTTAGGACCAGAGCACTTTTTGCGATTCGGCACTGCATCGCTTTAACTGACAATTGCACGGTCGTGTGACGTTGTACCCAAACAAAATTTGTGTCCTTTTTTTACCACAAATAGAGCTTTCTTTTGGTGGTATTTGATCACCTCTGCATCATTTCTGATCACCGCTATAAACAAAAAAAGAGCGACAATTTTGCAAAAAAATAAAAATATTTCTTACTTTTGCTAAAATACATATCCAAAAAAAATATAAAAAAAACAATTTATTCATCAGTTTTGGCTGATTTATGTTCTTCCCCATATTTTTGGTAAAAAAAAAATTTCAATCAGCGTTTATTGATTGGTTTGTTCAAAAGTTGTCGCGTTTACACACCTGGTGTTTTTACTATTTTTTTTTTTTTTTACTAGTAATGACGGCGATCTGCGATTTTTATCAGGACTGTGATATTGGGGTGGACTTTTTGGGATCAATGACATTTATACAGCAATCAGAAATTGAAATATCCACTGATTGCTGTATAAGGGCTCATACACACAGGCGTATGAAAAAAAATAGCAAAACGTCGGGCCCGACGTCAGGGAAAAATCTGTGTTTTTTGGCGTTTTGCATCGGCGTTAGTGAGTGTCGGCGTCAATAGGCTTTTTTTTTTAAAAAATACATTCCTCTGCTATTTTTTAACCTGAAACCGCTGGCGTCAAATACGCCGGTTAACGCGAGTATGGCGTTAGTGAACATTTTGCCGGTTTAGTGTCAAAAATGCCAAAATGCTACAGCCTCGGAGCACGCTGGTCCCACATTCTAATTACATCTCACTAACGCCGACGCCCTCTACTGCTCAAAAATGTTGCCGTTTTTAGGGAGCCATTGAATAACATGGAGAGCTGTAAAAAAACGCCCAAAAACGTGGTGTCAAAAAACGCCCGTGTGTATGAGGGCTTAATGTCATTGGCAGGGAAGGGGTTAACCTGCAGGGGGCAGTGGAGGGGTTAACTGTGTCCCCTGTGTGTGTTCTAACTGTATGGGGGCTGGGCTGCCTGGGGCACCAGAGATCTAATTGATCCTGAGTACAGGGATCCGTAGATCTCTGACATGCCCAGTTCTGGCTCTGTCACAGGCCATTGCGGGTCATCAGCGGACATTGAGTCCACCCAAACCTCAGCCCCGCTCAGGGAGTGTGCGGCAGGCACAAGCGCCCACCGGCGGGAGCGCATGCTCGCCCCCTAGCCGTCGTGCCCACGAGTGACGTCTATAAGTGGTGTTTGCAGGACGGAGCCACTCTGTCTCTGCTTATAGTCGGAAGGTGGAAAGCCATATTATTTGGTAGCCCCTGCTATGTGGATACTTACCGGTTCAGGTTTACTTTTAAAATGGCAGTACACATTTCTATGATGGGGTGGAAAGGAACATTAGGATATGTGAAGAGTGAAAAAGATGAAGCAAAAAAGTCACATATTTATTTATAAAATACATTTCATTAATGGTGGAGGAAGAGGGAAAGGTCACATTTAAGGCATAGCAAGCACCTCCAAGTGACAGCACATCAAGTTTATTTGCCTGTCCCTTGGGACATCCCCCCATCCCTCTATTTAAAATTCATTATTGACGAGTGAACAGTGATGGGCCAATAGTACGTTTTAAAAAGTTTATAGACCAGAAAAGGCTCCCAACCAAGAAGCTTGGCTAACATTTTCATGGCAGAAAGTCCTACTATTTGCATTGGCGGCTGGTGAATATTTAGGATGGAGGGGCGCCAGCCCCCGACCATTCTTTTTGACCCCTCCTACTTCTCATAAGCCCCACCCCTTATAGAATCCACCCACTCCATCCCCACATATTGTGTCAGGAGTATACAGCTCAGCATCACAGGTGGGGTATATTGCAGCCAGTAACAAAGTATGCAGCAGGTACACAGGTATTGCAGCCAGTACACAGGTAGCCAGTGCACAGATATTGTAGGCAGTACACAGAGAGCCAGTACACAGGTATTGTAGGCAGCACACAGGGAGCCAGTACATGGGTATTGCAGTCAGTACACAGGTAGCCAGTACACAGGTATAGCAGTCAGTACACAGGTAGCCAGTACACAGGTATTGTAGCCAGTACACAGGGAGCCAGTAGACAGGTACTGTAGGGGACAGGGAGCCAGTACACATGTATTGTAGTCAGAACATAGGGGACAGGGAGCCAGTACACAGGTATTGTAAGCAGTACACAGGGTCAGGGAGCCAGTTCATGGGTATTGTAAGCAGTGCACAGGGGACAGGGAGCTAGTACACAGGTATTGTAGCCAGAACACAGGAGAGAGGGAGCCAGTACACAGGTATTGTAGCCAGAACACAGGGGACAGGGGGCCAGTACACATGTATAGTAGCCAGTACACAGGGGACAGGGAGCCAGTACACAGGGGACAGGGAGCCAGTGCACAGGTATTGTAAGCAGTGCACATGGGACAGGGAGCTAGTACACAGGTATTGTAGCCAGAACATAGGAGAGAGGGAGCCAGTACACAAGTATTGTAGCCAGAACACAGGGGACATGGAGCCAGTACACAGGGGACAGGGGGCCAGTACACAGGTATTGTAGCCAGTACACAGGGGACAGGGAGTCGGTACACAGGTATTGTAAGCCATACACAGGGGACAGGCAGCCAGTACACAGGTATTGTAGCCAGAACACGGGAACAGGGAGCCAGTACACAGGTATTGTAAGCAGTACACAGGGGAAAGAGTCAGTACACAGGTATTGTAAGCAGTACACAGGGGACAGGGAGCCTGTACACAGGTATTGTAGCCAGAAAACAGGGGACGGGGAGCCAGTACACAGGTATTGTAGCCAGAACACAGCACAGCACAGTACCTCCTCGTCCTCCAGTCAGGAATCAGCCGCTCTGGACCCGCCCCCCATCCACAGCACCAAGACAAGCCAATCATTGGCAGTCACTGGCTCAGGGCAGTCAATCAGTCTATGCATGTTCGCTTGTTCAGCGCACATACATAGACTTTTAAGACAAACCAATAGGCTCACTACTTGCTGCCAGCAGACAGCAAGGAGCCGAAGAAAAAAAATCAACATACCAGCGCCTCCTTTAGGGGGTCAGGATGCTTTTTTTTTCTTCCCAGTGGGGAGGTGGTGCCCAAGTGCCCCTTACTGACCAGCAGCCGCTGACTATTTGGTAGTCCCTGCTATGTGGATCATTACCAGTGCAGGTTAGTTCTTTTTAATTCAAATTTGCTTAAATCTTTTGAAGATTTGAAGCCCACATTTTGTGTTTCTACCTAAAGTATGCTTGTTCTGCACCCTTCAATTTTTAGTTACATTTACTTACCTATCATTTCCCCTTTTCCTGATTGGCACGTACATCTGGCCATGCCCACTTTTTACTGCTTTTGATGATTTGTGCAAAAATTAGATGCTATTTGTAACGCTCTACCCAGGGCTTTTTTCTCAGAAAATAGGTAAAGTAACTCACACCCCGACCAGTGCAGAGTTCAGGGGTGCGCTACACATAAATTGCAGAGTTCAGCCTTCTTCCACAGCTGCTTACCGCTGCATCCCCCATCCACATCTCACTTTTACCCCTCTTCAGCTCTAACCTCTGCATGCAACCACCCCATCTTCTCCCATCTCCTCCTTTAAAGCTCCACCATCTTCCACATGACTTTTGTTGCTGTATTAAGCTGAAGCACCCAGTTGTCTCTAATACGTACCTTCCCATACACTGTAGTTGGCTCCACCTCTCTCACTTGCAGGGAGATCATCTAGTGTGGGTATCAACATCTGCACTGCACCCTGGACACCTGCATCTCCCTTGTCCCCATCCTGCAATCAGTGGGAGCCACTCAGGAGATCAGATCTGTGGGAGCCATTGGGAGATAAGCTGTCACTTGTAAACACAGAAGCTGGACTTTTGTGTTTACAAGTGATAGTGGGGAGCAGGGAGAAGAGGGCCCGAGCCAGAGGTTCCAGATGAAAAAAAGCACTGGCATTACCCTATATAAAACATACTGTTTTACTGTTAAAAATTATTGACAATGTTAGTTACTTTACTCTGCTTACAATTATACATACTGTACATACAAACATAAAAGAAAAGTGTCTTCTTTAAAGTAAACCTTCTATTAAAAATGTAAGCTCTGCTGCCCATCATCACTCCACCCCATCCCACAATATAAATAGCTTTACCCTCTTGCCGACGGCTGATCGCATTTGACGGCGACAGAGTGGCCCCCCCCGGAGTGAAAGAACGGAGGTCTGTGTAAGTAAACACGGACCTCCGTCCTGTGAGAGGGGGAAGGGCTGTGATCACAGCCTTCCTCTACACGGAAGCTGTGATCGCTTCCCTTCCCCAGCTAGGGCAGTCCCCCCACAGTAAGAACACGCCCAGGGAACACAGTTAACCCTTAGAGCGCCCCCTGCAGGTTAACCCCTTCACTGCCAATGGCATTTACACAGTAATCAGTGCATTTTTATAGCACTGATCGCTGTATATATGCCAATGGTCCCAAAAAAGTGTCAAAATGGTCCGACATGTCCGCTGAAATATCGCAGTACCGCTAAAAGTCGCAGATCGCCGCCATTACTAGTAAAAAATAAAAAAAAATAAAAACCCCAGAAATGAATTCTCATCATCCGTAAACGCGACCACTTTTGCGCAAACCAATCAATAAATGCCGATTGCAATTTTTTTTATCACAAATATGAGGAAGAATATAAATCGGCCAAAACCGATGAAAAAAAATGTTTTTTTATTTTTTTTTTTGGATTTGTATTTTAGCAAAAAGTAAGAAATTTGGGTTTTTTTGCAAAATTGTCGCTCTTCTTTTGTTTATTGCGGCGATCAGAAATGATGCAGAGGTGATCAAATACCACCAAAAGAAAGCTCTATTTGTGGGAAAAAAAGGACGCAAATTTTGTTTGGGTACAACGTCGCACGACCGCGCAATTGTCAGTTAAAGTGACGCAGCGCCGAATCGCAAAAAGGGCTCCGGTCCTAAAGCTGGAAATCCTTACGGGGCTGAAGTGGTTAAAAAGTCATACAAAAATAAACTTTTCCCAGAAAAAACTCAGCCCTGCGTTCCAATGCTTCCAGAAGTTGGAGGTGCCGGTCACATCAAAATCCCGCTTGAATGTGCTTCAACCTATTGCAAAAGTACATTCTGGTGGGAATTTGTGCACCTATCTGTGACATCATCCACCCCTCCCAGAAGTGTCAGAAGGTGTTTCGTTTTGTTTTTTGGTACTTTTGTGTGGCTTAAAGAGGAAGTAAACTCTGATTGGTTTTACTTCCTCTTTAGTTCCTGCATAGTTCCTGCAATGTAAAAGCATAATGGACTAGTATGAATTGCATACTAGTCCATTATATGCCACTTACCAGCAGAGGAATCCAGCGATGTCCTCGCTCCAGGACGCGTCCATGCTTGTGTCTCTTCCTTCTGGGTGCCGCGGACTCTTGCGCTGTGATTGGCCGGAGCCACGTGACGTCACTCCCAAGAGCCACCAGTCACGGCACGGTCTCAGTGGAGAAACGGCACGGAGGCCGTTTCTTCACTGCGCATGTGCTGAAATGACGACGGCACATGCAGAACACTGCATATCTCCTGTACCATGCAGATTTAGGAGATATGCAGGGTACCTACAAAGTGGTTGTAGTGCCTTTACAACCACTTTAATGGGGTAGAGGCTGTAAGTAAGCCATTTGCATGGAAGGCTCACTTTAAGAAGGAACTAAATCCTCCTATCCTTTACAGCCAAGGAAGCTAACATCTTAACCTTAGCTTGACCTGCAATTGCCATAGTTCTGCACATGTAATCAGTTATGACACCAGCCATTTGATAGCAAAAGCAACAGTGACAGTTATCACTCACGGAATGCCTTGAATGTAACTTTTTTGGGAAACTGTTAAATTGATGGGTTTAGTTCCACTGTAACTACTTCTGTAGATCTAGTTACATTTTAACTGCCTTGTGAATATTTTCACACCTTGTAACAGGGTGATACAAGTTCTGTATGTCCTTAAAAGAATAAAGGAAGGTCATTTTGGTTAAAGGCATATTACAAAGTTAAACAATCCGTAATTGATTGACTGCTTAACCTACTTATTGATCAGTTGATTGATTGAGCAAAGATGGCTGAGCAGTGCTGAGCTAAGCCTCAGACAACTTTCATTTTCTTCAGTCTTAGATTAGTGCAAAGAACACACAACGTCAAAGATTAATTTAAGCCCAAAATTGGATACTTCTGTCTTGTGCTGTTAGGTTTTTTTTTTCTTTGGGTGAGGGGGTTTACAATTTTCTACCCATCTTGGTTAAAAAGGAAAAAAAAAGGGGGCGACTTCTATGTTTTTATTGTACTATTAGGGATGGAGGTGTGTCACAATTCGTGACACCAGACCCTTTTTTTTTCTTTTTATATGTCCCCGGGTGGAAGGCACCCATGTAGCCCTAACTGGTCTGTTGCCACCCTCAGCCAAATATATATTTTATACCACATGTTTTAGTTCAGTATATCTACACTTATGGGCTACTTTCCTCCTCGTTCATGCCTTGGTCTTTTGTCTGTTCCCCACGGCTGGCAGTGGTGGTCTGTTTGTGTGGGGAGCTGCGATGTGCACCAAGGGAGGTCACCCACACCTCCTGCTGTCCCCCACTGCCCCCAAGAACAGACGGGGCCATCGGCACATCGGCGTCATGTTTCCACACCCGCCGCATGATGTCCGCAGTGCGGTGTCACTGCGTATGGCCATGGTTTGCAATCTGGGATGACTGGGGGTTAGCCTATGCATGTGCACTCACATTTGGGGGCTGGCGTTCTGCACCAGCATGTCCTAGCACCCCATACATGGTGTTGGGGACGGAGCCCGCTGGAGCCCTTGCGGGGATATTAATGGGAAGCACACATTGCTGGGATTTTTATTACATTTTTTCCCTTCACATGGGATAGCTCATTCTGCTGCTGCAAATTACTGATCTCACACAGGTATACATATTTCTCAAACTTCACACCAAGCACTTCCTTGTGCCAGGCCATGTCTTTCAAATTTTCCCATTTTCCCTTCCTTTTAGGGATATCCTTTTTGATGTTCCTTTCCACACACCTGCAGCTTTGCACACATTCCTCTCTGGCCTTATCCGCCCACCATTGCAACAGTCTGGTCTATACATATAATCAAGCATTTCATTATATACTTTATGATAATTTTGCTAATTTAGCAATGTCTGACTATATACATACTATATTATACCTCAATTGACACCTGAACTGATTATCTAGGGGCGGAGCCTCCTTGAGCCCTTGTGGGGTTATAAATGGGAGAGCACACATGGCTGGGACTTCATTTCACTCTTTTATCTCACATGAGACAGCGCATTCTGCTGCTGCAAGTTACTGATCCTAAACAGGTACATATATCGTTTATCCTTCACATTGAGCACTCTTGTGTGCCTGGTTATGTTTTTTGTATCCATACTTTTTCACGTTCCCCCTCTCTTTTCCTTTAGGGATTGCTTTTTTTTACATCTTTTTTCACATATCTGCAGTTTTTCACACATTTCTCCTTGGCTTTATTATCCGTCTTACCATTGCAACAGGTTGGTCTAAACATGCATTCATGCATTCTATATATGCGTTATGGTTATTTTGTCAATTCAGCAATGTTTGACTATATACATATTATACTCTAGTTGACACCTAAACGGATTATCCAGGACCTTCAAGGTCACTCATTTCCTTCCATGCCATGTTTGCTTTCCCATTGTTCCTTGGTCGGGGTTTCTGGTTGGCTCCGCTCCCTTCCCAAGCACATACTGCTGCTGTCCTCGATAAACTTAGCCAAGGCACCTAGGCCTTGCCAATTGGTGAGTATGGGATCCTTTCTCTCTCTGTAAGGCCCCTCTTACCATTTGTCCATTTACTCATGTGTGACATTATCTTTTTGGTTATTTTCAGATATATTTTACATGCATCCACCCCTGAAGAGCGAGTCGCATCTTGTGAAACGCGTCAGTGGTTGAATTTTATGCATGCTATTGTACTTTATATGTAATCGTTAACCATGTGCAAAATTGTATTGGCTCAGCCTTTGTTTCTGCCACTCTTTCATGTGTGATAGTTCTGCAATAAATGGTTTTGTTGTATTTATATTTGTCAATTTCATCGATCAATTGTGCACACCACATATAGTGTAGCTTCTATGATTTCATCTTGGTTAAAAATACTGAAATTTGGAAACCTAAGGGCCTGCTTATACTAAAGCCTGTGCTTTTGGTTTCCTTTTTTTTAATGTATACAATGCTCACAGAGCAGATGACTTCAGTATTGCTGAGGCAGTCATGCATACCTTTATCTGCAAATCACTATAAAAACTGCATACTACAATAGTGCATGCACTAAGGCCTAATTCACATGGGTGTATCTGTGTGAAGGGCCATTTTTGCCCACACAGGGTGCACAGCTGTTCCATGTATCTGCACACACAGTCCCATTCACATAGGCTTATCTGTGCAAAGGGCCATCTTTGCACAAACGGGATGTACAGGTGTTCCATGCATTTGCACACATGCAGTCCCATTCACATCCATTGGGATACACAGGGGCTGTCTGCATTTGGGGACATGCACCCACACAACTGTCAAATTGGGACCAGAGGCTGTGTCCATACAGCCACTGCATCCCAATAGACATGAATGAGACTGCCTGCATGCAGATGCATCTTTGCATGGGTGTATGCATAGGTACTGCCATGTGAATGAGGCATAAGGCACAAAATCATGTACGTAACAATGAAATGCAAGTAAGTCTATATTCTGAGAATGTTTTGCAGAATTTACCCTAAAGGACAATTGTACAGTTGCCCTATAATTTTGAACCAATTGCCTGCCCCCCCTCCATCCCCGCCCCAGTGCTTCCCACTGTGTCAAATACCTGCAAACCTGATTGTGCATGTGTGCCATTGCCCTATCCGTTCCTACTGGAAAAATATACTCATGGCAGCTTCAAGTTTTTGCTCGGGACTATGGCTTTCCCATAGGAGCGAATCAGGCCGAATTTTTGTCTGTATTCGGACCTGAAACAAAGCCAAAGACGCACAGGACCTCTGTGCAATTTTCTTCACAGCTGCCCTGGAGATATGTGAACCGGCTCCATTGAGAGCCGGTCACAATCTCCTGTCATGCGAATTGGATGCAGGGAAATCCGCATCCAATTCACACTAGTATGAATCCAGCCTTAAAGTTGAGCTCCTGCCAAGAATCTCAATGCTGATCAATCTGAACAATCCTTCCTCTACCTCTTAAATATGAAATATTTACAAATGTATACATTTTATAAGACTTTAACCCAGGGTTTTCCAAGCTTTTCATATTGGGACCACTTTGCACTGCGTCATGACAACCAGTGATAAAGTTAGTGCTGGAGTAATAAAACATACTACATATACATAGTATACACAAAAGGGGTCTAACCTTCTTGCTAATTTACTGAATGAAAATACAAATAAAAGAAACCGCTTGTTTATTTGATAAGTGGTCAACCAGCTTACTGAAAATACTTAGTAAAAAAAAAAAAGGAAGTATTTAAGTGTAACTTTGGCCATTTATTCAAATTGTGCATATTCTTAACAAGCAGTAAATAAACTTTAACCACTTGCTTACTGGGCACTTAAACCCCCCTCCTGCCCAGGCCAATTTTCAGCTTTCAGCGCTGCTGCGCTTTGAATGACAATTGCAGGGTCATGCAACACTGTACCCAAATTACATTTTTATAATTTTTCTCACACAAACAGATCTTTCTTTTGGTGGCATTTAATCACTGCTGGGTTTTTTACTTTTTGCTAGTTTTTCTCCTTCACTGATGGGCGCTAATGAGGCAGCACTGATGGGCGCTAATGAGGCAGCACTGATGGGCACTAATAGGTTGCACTGATGGGTACTGATAAGTGGCACTGGTGGGCGCTGATGATGTGGCACTGATGGGCACTGATGGGTGGCACTCATGGGTGACACGGGTGGGGGCACTTATGTGTGGATCTGATGGGCACTGGTAGGGAACACTGATAGGTGGCACTGGTGGCCACTGGTTGGCAGCACTGATGGGTGGCACTGGTGGGCACTGATAGGTGGCAGTTGTAGGCACTGTTAGACTGCACTGATGTGCACCTGTAGGTGGCACTGGAGGGCACTACATAGCAGCAGTGCCTATCCATGTGTGGGACCAATGTCCCTCTCTGTAGCCGGTGATCTGCTTTTTTTTTTTCCCCTCACACTGTCGGCGTGAGGGGAAAAAAAAGCTGATTACCGATCTCTTGTTTACATCACGTGATCAGCTGTCATCGGCTGACAGCTGATCACGTGGTAATGGGCCGGCCCCTTACACTGATCTGTGATCAGCCGAGTCTCATTGACTCAATGATCACAGAGCGCACTGCGTGGCCCTCACAGGGGCATGCAGGCAGCTCGTGCACGGGAGGACGTCCATGGATGTCCTCCTTGCAACTCAGATCTGCGCTGTAGCCATCTTTTGGCTATAGCGCAGATCTGTAGTGGTTAAATCAATCTCTCACTAACCTTGGTGGCTTCAGGCATTGTAAAGCTGTTTATCCTCAACATTCTCAGCAGAAGCACAGAAATCTTTGTCTCAGCAACTCTGTTCTTAGCAGTGACTTTGAAATCTTTAAGGCCTCATGCACACAGGATATTTTTGGACTGTTTTTCAGCAGCTGTTTTCAGCTTCAGACATTTTTTTCTACAGTCAATAAACCCTCCATCATGTTATCCTATGTGTTCATGCACACATAGGCTGTTATCAACTGTTTTTAGCAGTGAAGTTTTTGAGCTGTAAAAAAACCCCAAGAGCTGAGGGTTTTTTTGGATGTTTTTCAGCTGTAAAAACATTCAAACGCTTAAAAACGTCCAAAAAAACGCTCAAAAACATCAATCCCCAATGTTTTTGGACGTTTTAGACCAATTGGAAAAAAAAAAAGCTGGCCCTTTAAAAACATGAAAAAACAGCGGTAATATAACGCTGGTAAAAGCTGAAAACATTCCTGATAAGCTACTGACGTTTTTGGGCTGTTTTTTTAAAGTCCTGTGTGCATGAAGCTTAAGCCTTCTCTTGTTTATTGTAAACACACAGTAAGTGCTCAGGGAGAGATAGGCATAGTAAGCTGAGTTTACAATAGAGTACACAATTAGCAATGTCTGTGTACCATTGTACCCATCCACATCTCATACATGGAACATTTGACAACCTCTCATGAACGATCTAACTTGACAGCTAGAAAACGCCATTTAAATATGTCAGTTTAGCCGCCTTTACATGCCGCGTTCACGTCTAGGAGCATTTTGTTTCTTTTTCTGTAAAATGAAAAACATCTGTAAACGAAACGCTCCTAAACGGGAGTTACCACGTTTAGGCGCGTTTACAAGCTGTTACAGGTATTCCAAATGCCTCTGAACATTCGTCTTGAACACATTTTTTTTGCTTTCCAAGAAATGCTTCTAAACTCAACTGCCTACAAATAACTTTAAATGACCCTTTGTACATGTACTGATAAGATAAGGTGCCCAACTGCTCCTAAACATCAGTTTACCAGCAGCAGTGTACATGAGGCCTTTTTGTACGCTATACCTTAGCAGGAGGAAAAATTCAGCCTGCTATGCTAAGTTGCGTGGAAGCAGTTTGCGGGCCATGTCCTAATCCCCATACACACTATACAATTTTCTGTAGACTTTTGCCTTCAGATTTACCAAAACCATGTAGTATAAGGACCTGCCAGATTGCATTAAAATTTAAACTCTTACGGTTTGACCTCATATTATATGGTTTTGGCAAATCTGAAGACAAACTTCTACAGAAAATTGTATAGTGTGTATGGGGCTCTAGACTATAAGCCAAACGTCTGACAGACCTGATTTAGCCTTTCTTGCAAATACTTCTTTATGCATTGACATACCTTCTTAGACCTTCTCTGTCCAGACAGTATGGTCACCTGCCTACTTGGCACCATCCAATTTAAAGTACAACTAAAGGCAACATTTTTTTTAGCTTTGGATGGAGTTGAGAGATAGCAACACCTGTCAGTCTTTAATCCTATCTGTTTATTGCTGTACCCATTAGAGAGATTCACTCCCTCTAGTTGTCCTGTTCACTATTATCATTGAAAGTGAAAGTAAAAGAAAATCCCAAATTTTGGAAAAGTAATAGAGGGGAAATCTTCCAATGGGGACACTGGTTCTGGTGACCTGGGGGTCCCCAAGGGATTCCTTTAATTTACAGAAATCTCCTCTTACTTCCTGCTTTGGCTATAGGGCAGGGCATTAAGGGAAATCTCTCCAATGGGACGCAGGTGTCAAAAAATAAACTGACATGGGTTATGACCCTCCCTTACTCTATCCAAAATGGAAAAAAATAGTTTTGCTTACAGTTCTACTTTGACTCTTCAACAAGATGCATTGTGCAATGTTACTTCAGATAACTGCACTACAGAGGATGATTTTTCCAGTCTTTTGAAGTGTAAGAAGACCATGACTTTCCAAAACCCTATCTCTGCAAAAGCAGGGGAAATCTAAACTGTAAGAGATGTCACCAGAGAAAGAGGTAAGGAGAAATGATCCAATAATTAACAATGATAAATATTCCAGTGCCCATTGTCTAAGATGGGAATTCACATCATTTGGCAGAAATTTTATTTTGTTTCCTATTGTGCCGCCAGGGCAAGAAGTAAAGGAAAATCTCCCCAGTGAGACAGAGACTGCTAAAAGGGAAACTGATAGAAGAAGGTGGCTGCTGCAATGTATTTTTTTTTTTTTACAGGCAGTTATGTAGCATTATTCTGATACACAGCACTGTCCTTCAGTGGTTGTATCCCCATCCATTTTTCTCATTTTTACCTACAAGTAAGTCCATAATAAGGCTTACCTGTAGGTAAAATGAATATCTCCTTCACCTTGCATGCAACCACTGATGTCAGCGGCGCATGTGCAGTGATGTCCAGGTGTATCACGCCAGACCTTGCCGGAAAAAAAGGCTCCCGCGCTCATGCGTGGGAGTGACATCTCGTGGCCCTGGCCACTCACCACGCCGGAGCCACAAACCTGGAAGGAACCCCCGAAGGAAGATGTCAGCTCCCTCTGCGGGGACTGAGCGGCCCTGTCGGATCTTTGTTGTGCGGTAAGTATTTCATAATGAGCTAGTATGCGGTGCATACTAGCTCATTATGCTTTTGCCTTACAGGTTTTTTTTTTTTTTTTTCCTGAGCATACAACCACTTTAAATATATTCTACATATACAACTATACAATTCATGTGTTTAAAAAGTCCAATCCAAATGAAAATGAGTGCAGTTCTTAAAGTGCAAATGTGCATATAATCTCCATGATGTGCCCTGTGTGCCCCCACTCACCAAGGGTGGTTGACTCTAAACATTTGGGCTACTTTCACACTGGGGTGGTGCCGGCGTCAGCGGTAAAGCGCCGCTTGTTTTATCGTTGCTTTACCGCTCTTTAAGCAGTGCTTTTCGGCCCGCTAGCGGGGTGTTTTTAACCCTCAAGAAGGGGTTAAAAAAGGGGTTAAAAACACCCGTGTTTCTGTTGCTTTGAAAGCGCTGCCCATTCATTCCAATGGGCAGGGCGGTTTAGGAGCGGTGTATACAGCGCTTCCAAACGGCCCCAAAGATGTTGCTTGCAGGATTGCGCTTGCGGGACGGGAAAGCCCTCGCATTTGGGATTTCACACTGCGGAGGTTAGAGAGGCAGTTTTCAGGTGCTTTACAGGCGCTATTTCTAGCACTAAAACGCCTGAAAACTGCCTCAGTATGAAAGATATATTTGTTATATAAAGTATATTTGCTGTGTGTGTCTTTCAGAAAAGTTGCTGCTCTTTCATCATTTATATAATTATGTAGCACAGTTTTTATATTTTTTATTTTAAAACACATAATGACTCTAAGAGCAGCAACTTTTCTGAAAGACACACACAGCAAATATACAGTCAAAAATAATTGTGCTACTATACAAATTATGAAAGTGATGATATAAACAAATAATAATGAACATGCAGCAAATACGCTGCGACAAAAGTCCACGCAGTGATAAAGGTGAAAAGACTCCTTATGACCTCCTATTACGGGAGGTCTTCCTGTCTTATGGCTATATACCCAGCCAAGGCCTTTTAATCCTCTAAGGGAATCCAGCTGAAAAGCATCCACCATTCACAGAGAGGACTCCATTATACAGGACCCCAAAAGAAAGATAAGGCTATCCATAGTGTAAATCATTTACATTTATTAAGGGTTAAAATCGATTGCACTTACAGCAAAGTGTTGTAAACACAAGCCGGCCGGCTCACAGAAAGCAGATCGTCCTTCCGGGACTTGCATAAACGAGCTGACATCAACACATCGCTCCTTCCTATGCTTTTTGTCACAAGATGACGTTGTCCTGAGGCCTTGTATGGTAATGTTCTGGTCTCAGGTTCTCTATTCCTCAATTCTCCTCCGGTATAATGGCAGGATTTAATGTTGGATATCCATTTCATATAAAGAGGATCATAAAGTGATCTACATAGCATAATTACATCTTTATTTATAATTAAACCATTAAAATAAGTTACACTCATGATATATCAATGTAAACAAGCATGCTGGACTGGAAACATCGCAACGGCATGCATTTCTATGGCTGAAAGTGATGTCACTGGAAGCCCAGGGAAGGTGTGGAATTCTGGTGGCGTCACATCCGGCTGCCAAAGTGCACGCCGCAGGGGTGCATCCGGTCTTTACCCCTTGTTTGTGTTTGTTTACGTTGATTCACTGTGGGTGACCACAGCGTGGGTATATAAAAATGATTAAGTAATGTAGCATTTGACAATTTACATATTGTACATAATATCAGTCCCTTTCCTCATCTATGGTGCCTCACACGCAAACACAGAATAGGGCCAATGAACCTACCTTTGTGATGTAGTCCTGATTGGGAGGACCCTTGTGCTGTAAATCAGAAGTGCTAACCACTAAGCCAATGTGCTGCCCTAATCAAAATCAAGGAGAGCTCATGTATCTGAAGCCACAATCATTACAGTGTGAAATAGTTACATACAAACTTTCTGATAATCTGGCTAAACTAATATTTTGTTCATTTTTTGTTTCCCAATATTGTATTTTTCCATGACTCCTACAGGGAAGTCCGTCATCAGAATAAACACATGGATCATTCAGACTCGTGTGCCAAGGAAAACATAATATTTCCGCTATAGCGCTATTGTGATGCAGACTTACTGCCAATCTGTCATCAAGACACTCCACAATCCTATTGTTATTTAAAATCAGTCTTAATTTGCTCACTCTAACTTTCTGTTCATTGGAGAAACACTATACCACTTTACATTTTATTCTCAAAATAAAGTTTTCTCTAGCCTCTCTCTCATTATATCTCTATGGAGTATCATTTTGCCATATGTTGTCAGCAATTGTTGCTTTCATTTAATTTCTTCTGTGAGAATACCGCTCCCAAAGAATGGTATTCACAGAGGTAACAATCACATCAACCGTTCCAATGTTTAAACAGCAGTTTGTATATAATAAGTTAATTTTACAACATACTGTGATAGGCTGCCTTAGGCAGAGTGATTTTGCTGCATGGCCAAAATCATAGATGACACTTACAATATGGCTGGAGTGTTGGATAGAAATACTATAACAAACCACTAGGATCAGGAACAACTGTGAGCTTCGTACAGTGTGAATTTGAAGCTGCCGCAAGTCAGCTGCCTCTTTTCCTGGCTGGAGGACACCCAACATCATCTAGGTCTTTCACGCCCAACTTTATTGTCTCTGGCCTGCCCCTTTCACTCACTGACATTTAGCTCTTTCAATTACAAGGGCTTAACATCACATATGGGCATTACCTAGGGCAGTCTGCATGTATATACACCCTACCTAGGAATGCCCACTACTCCAGAATAATATCCACCCATCAAGGAATTTTGATTATTGCATAACGTCCACCAAAAGCCAGCCTATTGCTTGCATAAGGGGTTAGGAATTTTGCCTCCCCCCCCCCACGCTCACTTGGGTGCTGGGCTGGGAAGAGAGTGGGAGCTGCCGGCTCAGGCTCTCAGCGGCCCACTGAGAGGCTGAGCCAAGTGCCGGTCCAGGGTTTTGGGGGGATCCCAACCATATTGTCGCAATATTTCCCCTGCCTGGACTGGTGTTGTGACGTTGGCCAACAGTGGGCTTCAGTCTGCTGAAGATGGGTCACAGGTGTGCAGAATGGATGAGTTTTGGCTGTACTTCTCCTTTAAGGTATCAAATGAAACAGGAAAGCTTTAGTTATTTTATCATTACCTTGTGATTAAAGGGCATTGGTGAAACTAGGATGCATATTAAACTTTAAAACAAGCAACCAGATACCTTCTAAAACTGCCCTAGATAATTAGGCTACAGAGAGATGCCCTTTGATTGGCCGCCGGGGGTGGTGGAGGGTTAGCTCATGTCATTGCCCTTTGCATCACATTATTAAATAAAGCCCTACGATCAATCAATACGTATTATCTTAACATTTTCTTTGGCATTTCAAAACATGGTATTTTGACCATTTTCCTTTAAAAGTTAAATATTTTTACTGTCATTTCATCATTTTTGTTGTGGCTTTATTATCAGACCATTTTTCTCTGGGGTGTACAGTTCAGCTCAGGTCACAGCTCGAGAAGTGCCTATCATTGCGGATTAATGTAAAAGGTCAGGAGTGACATTAAAAAGCAAGAGTATAAAAGTACAGCAATTAGCCTTAGATACGCTAATCCCGTCACTGCCACAGGGAATGTTACTGAGAGACCGTTACTGGTCCTCTTCACAGGTTAAACAAACACAAAGTACATTCACAACAATTCCTAGCTTGCATATCATTAGAAAAGCACATAGAAAAATATATAAACATCGCAGCAGCACAAACAAAATAAGAATTGCAAATTGGGAGCTCCAAAGATTTACAAGACATACAAGGCCTTTTTTATTCTGCTACATTGTGTATTACAAGGAGTATTCTTTACAGAGAGTCACAGAAAAATACATTTTTTTATTAAGAAAATGTGAAATACTAAAAATATTTTAAGATTGTCCATGTTATATTGGTTAATTCCAGACTACACACTTTGGCACTTTGTCTCATTATACCACCCCAGGCAGTGCTTCTTGGCCAACCTACACTTTTTCCTTTTTGGCTTTACCCCATTACAATTTAAGATCTGTCAACTGCTTGCTACACTATAAAGGTTAACTCCCGAGCACTAACAAATGTTGGATATATTACTTAAAATGTTAGTCCCACAAAAACTGTATTTTATTTGTAGGTTGAGCATAGCTGACAGAGTCGGCCCCTGTCTTCTTTTATGGCTTGAATATTTCAACAGTGAGAATGCTCTAACAGACAGTCCAACTCTACTTCTGTTCATCTAAAATTTTTTGGTGTTCCCATCTAATTTTTTGTGTTTTAGTTTTCTCTATAATACACAGTAAATGTAGCCAGGCACCAGGGTAACTAACAAGAGCAATTTAGGACACTGCACTGCCATTGCTATGTGTGTTTCCACCAGACCTTTATGCTGACTAAGTTAACATAATTCATATTCAGTATCCGCGCAGGAGAGGAAGTAAACGGGCATGAGGAACTTGAGACTTTGTTGCAGGCCGCATTGAACTGTGGGAGATGAAGTTTGGATGAAGGGCCCTGGTATAAAAATCAATAGAGTAATGGACTAAAATTCCCAAGGAGAGACTGTTAAGAGGAGGGGAGAGGAGTGATGTTTTCCCGGACTGTGGAGCGAATAATTTCTTCATGCTATAAGGAAGAGGGGGGAAGCTGCTGTGATTGGCTATTATGACTGCTAGCAGAGACTGAGAATAGAGGAACTGACCATCTACCTATTAGTTTCTAATCACTACATGCAGAGTTTAAAGAGTTTTTACTCATGTGCACCACCTTAAAGAATGGTCCCCACTGTTAGCTGGCTGAAGGTTTAAAGCCAAGAGCTGCCTACCAACTAACTGTTCTTACCCAGAAGAGGTACCTCTCTAGGGATATATGTGTGTGTATATAAATATATATTATATATATATATATATATATATATATATATATATTTCTTAGCTATTCAAATAGAGTACACTCAGAAGTGGTTATGGACTACTGATTGCAGAGAAGTTATTGTGGGAATAAACATCACTGATACTGTTTATTATCAATAAAGTTTTTTGCTGCATTAACTTTACTCTATTGGTACATTGTAAGCTGCTATAACCTAGTAACTCCACTGTTTAGCTTACTGTGGGCAAACTGATTCTTCTACCTGCTCTTTTGTGTGTGTGTGTTGCATTTGCTTTAATCTGTGGCAATATACATACAGTGCATCCGGAAAGTATTTACAGCGCTTCACTTTTTCCCCATTTTTTTATGTTACGGCTTTATTACAAAATTGATTAACTTCATTATTTTCCTCAAAATTCTACAAACAATACACCATCATGACAATGTGAAAGAAGTTTGTTTAAAATCCTTGCAAATTTATTAAAAATGAAAAAAATCACATGTACATAAGTACAACCTTTGCTCAATACTTTGTTGAAGCACCTTTGGCACCAATCACAGCCTCAAGTCTTTTTGAGTATGATGCTACAAGCTTGGCACACCTATGTTTGGGCAGTTTCTCCCATTCTAGTTTGAAGGACCTCTCAAGCTCCATCAGGTTGGATGAGGAGCGTCAGTGCACAGCCATTTTCAGATCTCTCCAGAGATGTTCAATTGGGTTCAACTCCTGACCATGGCTGGGCCACTCAAGGACATTCACAGAGTTGTCCCAGAGCTATCCTTTGTTATCTTTGCTGTGTGCTTAGGGTTGTTGTCCTGTTAGAAGATGAACATCAAGGATGTCTCTGTAAATTGCTGCATTCATCTTTCCCTCATTCCTGACTAGTCTCCCAGCTCCTGCTGCTGAAAAACATCCCCACAAAATAATGCTGTCATCAATATGCTTCACTGTAGGGATGGTATTGGCAAGATGATGAGTGGTGCCTATTTTCCTCCTGATATAACGCTTGCCATTCAGGCTAAAGAGTTCAATGTTTGTTTCATCAGACCAGAGAATTTTGTTCCTCATGGCTTGAGAGTCATTCAGATGCCTTTTGGCCAACTCCAGGTAGGCTGTTATGTGCTTCTGTTAAGTGGCTTCTGTCTGACCACTCTAACATACAGGCCTGATTGGTGGAGTGCTGCAGTGCAGAGATGGTTGTTCTTCTGGAAGGTTCTTTTCTTTCCACAGAAAAATGCTGGAGCTCTGTCAGAGTGACCATTGGGTTCTTGGTCACCTCCCTGACTAAGGCCCTTCTCCCAAGATCGCTCAGTTTGGCCAGGCAGCCCACTCTAGGAAAATCCCTGGTGGTTCCAAACTTCTTCCATTTATGGATAATGGAGGCCACTGTGCTCATTGGGACCTTCAACGCTGCAGAATTTTTTCCGTACCCTTCCCCTGATCTGTGCCGCAATACAGTTCTGTCTTGGAGGTCTACAGACAATTCCTTGGACTTCATGGCTAGGTATGTGCTCTGATATGCACTGTTAACTGTGGGACTTTATATAGACAGGCGTGTGCGTGATTTCCATATCATGTCCAATCAATTGAATTTACCACAGGTGGACCACAGGTGGACTCCAATCAAGTTGTAGACACATCTCAATGATGATCAGTGGAAACAGGATGCACCTGAGCTCAATTTTGAATATCGTGGCAAAGGCGTTTTTTATTTTTAATACATTTTTCGTATTTTCCTGCTCACCGCTTCCCCCCCTCCCCCCCCCCCCCCCCCCGTTAGAGCAGTGCACATGACTGCAACTATGTGCACTACACATCCCATAGTTCGCAGTCTTTACTCCATCTTGTTGGAAGAGCAACAGCATGGTTGCATATAAACTGACTATCTATGTAGTATCATAATGTATAGTGTATGTATTCTGTGATATAACAGGATGTATTGTCTATCTATGTTCTGTGCACTTGTTTGCAGTTACTTCCTGTTTCCTGTCTCCATGATGTGAAGGCATGTTCTTAAATCCTCCATAAAAGCAAAGCTATTGCTGCAAACAAGAAGCTTCCAGCCCATAATTTCAATACTCAGCTAACACATCTCAGGAGCAAGCAGAAGAGGGCGGCTATGTTCCTTCATATAGTGAGACCATGGAGAATAAACATAGCCACCCTCTAACACGAAATCAGATCACAGCAGCTAAAAAAAGTAATTTGGAGAATTGGAGGAGGCTTACAGCAAAAGAAGGTGTTTTTTAGAGTTAAAGACACTGTAAAGGTAAATTTAAAAAAAATAATAATAATAACAAACATGTCTATACTTACCTGCCTTGCACAGAGCAGCCGCGAACCTCCTCTTCTTGGGTCCCCCACTGGTGCTCCTGGCCCCTCCTATCTGTCCAGTGCCCCACGAAAAGCCGTTAACCATGGGGGCACTCTTATGTGCTCACTCCTGAGCCCCTGCTGCTGCATCCATTGACACAGACAGCAATCCACTCTCTCATCACTGGCTTTGATTGGCTGCAGTGAGAGCCAATGGCTCCCAGTCCCCCAGCAAAACCAGTGATACCCGGAAGTGAGGGGAGAGAAGAACTGCAGACGTGCGCAGTGCTGAATCAAATGAGGGCTAAGGAAAGTAAAAGGGTAAAAGGAGGGGGGAGGGGGTGCTGATGCCTAAATATTTTTTATCTTAATGCAGGGAATGCATTAAAGTAACAAATGTTTAGGCTTTAGAGCCACTTTAAGACTTCACACTAGAATAGATTTTTTTTCGTGTCACTTTAATTGTAGCCTAGAAAAAGCAGGACTCCTGCCCTGCCAGAAATGCCTATCCTTTGACAGTTAAAATAGCTCCTATACTGTGTATGTATTGTATTTGTGCATTTATCTGTTTGCCTAGAGTTCAGCTTTGAGCTTATAACTTTCACCCAGCCAGTGCTTTGTTAAGGTGAATTGACTGCAAATGTATTATTTATGTGTCCTGTGTTGTCATTCGGTCAGGTAATTTGTATGATTATACGGTCTTGGTTCTCTGAGGCCAGAAAAAAATATAATAATCGCAGTTCCAGACACCACCTGTGATTGGTTGTCCTGTGCTAATTTTGTACTTCCTCTAATTTTTGGCAGCCATTTCACAGGAAATTCAGACATAGAACAGTGAAATATAGTTTACTATATTTAATTACTAGTTAATGGGAAATAATGACTGTATCACGAAGAGTCATTTTAGGACAACGTCAAAAGGCACTTCTGCATATAACACTTTTCTTATCAGAAAAGCACAAAGTCCACAGTAAGCATTAAACTGTTATTAAACCCACAACAGTTAAATAGGTCTGTATATGCAGTAAAACATGCTTGTTATACTCACTGTGGAAGGGGTTAATCCTATGCAATGTGTAAAAAGGCTGTTTGATACTGTCTTCTCTGATCCTCCCCTTTTTCACTGTCCCCAATCCATCTCCTGATAGTAAAGAGCCTTCAGAGTCACTCTGCACATGCTCAGATTGGCGTGTATTGCTAGAGTTTTTTTTTTTTCTTGGGAGGATGCATGTGATCAGCACAGGGCCAATCAGCACTGTCCAGACAGAGGGTCAGGGGTCCTGAAGCCTCATAGGACAATCAGGGGAGAATGAAATCTCCTCCTACAAGCTTTAACTGCTTCCGGACCGCCTCTCGGACATTTACTGCAGCAGGTATGTTGCAGGGCCGTCTTTAATATTAATTGGACCCTGGGCAAACATTTTCTTGGGGACCTCCCATGCAATTTCGCCCCCCCTCATCATTACACAGGACTCCATCCCCCATACTACCCAAACCACTACATAGGACCCCCGTTCCCCATACTACCCCCATAATTACACAGAACCCCCCTCCAACATCATTACACCCCCATACTACTCCCATAACTACACAGCCCCCTTCTTTCATAACACATTGACATTCATTAACCATCAGCGTGCTGCTGTTTCTGCAGAAAAGAGGGGTATTGCTGAGGGGGGAGGAGCAGGGAGAGGGGTTATTATTGGGGGTGGAGAGGCAGGGAGAGGAGTTATTATTTGGGGTGGAGAGGCAGGGAGAGGGGTTATTATTGGGGGTGAAGAGGCAGGGAG
>BLSH010065610.1:243654-262082 GCA_018402905.1 Glandirana rugosa
GGGGGTTATTATTGGGGAGAGGAGCGGAGAGGTGGGAGTTATTATTGGGGAGAGTGAGGGTGGAGAGGCGAGGAGAGGGGTTATTATTGGGGGGTGAAGAAGCAGGGAGAGGGGTTATTATTGGGGGTAGAGAGGCAGGGAGAGGGCTTATTATTGGGGGTGGAGAAGCAGGGAGAGGGGTTATTACAGTGGGGATCGAAAGTTTGGGCACCCCAGGTAAAAATTTGTATTAATGTGCATAAAGAAGCCAAGGAATGATGGAAAAATCTCCAAAAGGCATCAAATTACAGATTAGACATTCTTATAATATGTCAACAAAGTTAGATTTTATTTCCATCATTTACACTTTCAAAATTACAGAAAACAAAAAAAATGGCATCTGTAAAAGTTTGGGCACCCTGCAGAGTTAATATCTTGTACAGCCCCCTTTGTCAAGTATCACAGCTTGTGAACGCTTTTTGTAGCCAGCCAAGAGTCTTTCAATTCTTGTTTGAGGTATCTTTGCCCATTCTTCCTTACAAAAGTCTTCCAGTTCTTTGAGATTTTCAATTATGTTGAGGTCAGGAGATAGTGAAGGCCATGGCAAAACCTTCAGTTTACGCCTCTTGATGTAATCCCCCGTGGATTTCGAGGTGTGTTTAGGATCATTACCCATTTGTAGAAGCCTTTAACTTAAGCTTTTTCACAGATGGCATCAAGTTACCACCCAAAATTTGCTGAAATTTTATTGAATCCATTTTTCCTTCTACTCGTGAGATGTTCCCTGTGCCACTGGCTGCAATACAACCCCAAAGCATGATTGATCCACCCCCCATGCTTAACAATTGGACAGAGGTTCTTTTCATTAAATTCTGTGCCTTTTCTTCTCCAAACGTACCTTTGCTCATTCCGGCCAAAAAGTTCAATTTTAACCTCATCGGTCCACAGAACTTGTTTCCAAAATGCATCAGGCTTGTCTATATGTTCATTTGAAAAGTTCAAACGCTGATTTTTGTGATGAGGACGTAGAAGAGGTTTTCTTCTGATGACTCTTCCATGAAGACCATATTTGTACAAGTATCTTTTTATAGTGGAATAGTGTACCACAACTCCAGTGTCTGCCAGATCTTTATGGAGGGATCATGCAGTCAAACGTTGGTTTTAAATTGTTTTTCTCACAATCCTGCAAGCTGTTCTGTCTGATATTTGTCTTGGTCTTCCAGATCTTGCTTTAACTTCCACTGTTCCTGATGACTGCCATTTCTTAATTACATTCCGAACAGAACATATTGACATCTGAAAACGCTTTGCTATCTTCTTATAGCCTTCTCCAGCTTTGTGAGCGTCAACTATTTTCAGTTTCAGGTTTCTAGACAACTGCTTAGAAGATCCCATGGTGCTGATTGTTGGGGCAAGGTCAGATGAGTCTGGGCATTTAAAACCTTTGAGATTGACATCACCTGGTCTTCCCAGATGATGATTGAGAACAATCCATGACACTGGCAGGTCTCAGCCTTGCAAAGGGGGCAGTGCTTGCTATAAATTCTGCAGGGTGCCCAAACTTTTGAAGACACCATTTTTTTGTTTTCTGTAATTTTGAAAGTGTCAATGATGGAAATAAAATCTAACTTTTGTTGACATATTATAAGAATGTCTAATCTGTAATTTGATGCCTTTTGGAGATTTTTCCATCTTTCCTTGGCTTCTTTATGCACATTAATACAAATTTTTACCTGGGGTGCCCAAACTTTCGATCCCCACTGTATCGGGGGTGGAGAAGCAGGGAGAGGGGTTATTATTGAGGGTGGAGAAGCCGGGAGAGGGGTTATTATTGGGGGTGGAGAAGCGGGGAGAGGGGTTATTATTGAGCGTGGAGAGGCGAGGAGAGGGGTTATTATTGGGGGTAGAGAGGTGGAGAGTGGGGTTATTATTGGGGGGTGGAGAGGTGGGGGGAGGGGTTATTGTTGAGGGTGGAGAAGCGGGGAGGGGGTTATTGTTGAGCCCACAGATTTCAATCACTGCCTGGCACTACAACACTCAGCAGCCCCCCCTCTAAGAGGTTCTGCAGCAGCAGCAGCCACTCATTGTCCTGCACTACAACACCCAGCAGCCCTCCCCCCCTCCAAGAAGTTCAGCAGCAGCTGAGACTCCCTGAGAAGTTGTTATCAGAGGTGATGGGAGGGGGAGCCTGACTCAGGACAGCACACAGTGTCTCCAAGGGAGACAGTTTACTCACTGTGCAGAACGATGTCAGCCGGCAGCTGCCCGCAGAGGAGGGATGGGAGGGGCGGAATGCAGCACGTCTCCCGGGAAGATACTCAGTCCACTCAGACTGAGATAAGGGGGAGAGGCGGGCCAGTAGAAGAGACACTGTGGGGACGTCACTTCACTTAACCCATGCCGAGCTGGATAGAAAAGAGGAGAAAATGAATGTACTGTACTTATCTTATCAGAGTTTGGGGCCCTCCATCAACGAATAGACCCTGAGCAAATGCCCCATTTGCCCTGCGGTAAAGACGGCCCTGGTATGTTGTTTCGGCCTGGTTGTCTGGGGCAAGTATGCCGCCAGCGACCTGCTCCCGCCTTGGTGGCCTCCAGGACCCGCCGATTGTTCACTGGAGAGTTAGAACGATGGTCTGCCTATGTAAACAAGGCAGACCGTTGTTCTGTCACAGAGGAAGAGATAGAGATCTTGTGCTCCTGCTAATCAGGAACACAGATGTCTCTCTTCCTCCTGTCAGCCCTCCCCCACACAGTTACAAATCACTCCCTAGGAGCACATTTAACCCTTTGATCATCCCTGGTGTTAGCTCCTTCCCTGCCAATGTCATTTCTACAGTGACAGTGCATTTTTTTTTTTAGCACTGATCACTGTATTAGTGTCACTGGCCCCCAAAAAGTGTCACTTAGTGTCCAATTTTTTCACCGCAATATTACAGTCCCGCTAAAAATCGCTGACCGCCATCATTACTAAAAATAAATAAATAAAAATGCCATAAATGTATCCTATAGTTTTTAGATGCAATAACTTTTGCGCAAACCAAACAATATACACAAAAAAACATGTAGCAAAATACATATTGGCCTAAATTTATGAAGAAATTTGACTTGTTAAATTTTTTAGTGGATGTGTTTTATAGCAGAAAGTATAAAATATTGTTGTTTTTTTTCAAAATTGTTGCTACTTTTTTGTTGATGGCGCAAAAAATAAAAACCATAAAGGTGGTCAAACACTACCAAAAGAAAGCTCTATTTATGGGGAAAAAAAGGACATACATTTTGTTTGCATACAGCATCGCATGACCACACAATTGTCTGTTAAAGTGTCGTATCGCAAAAAATGGACTGGTCATTAAGGGGGTGAAATCTTCTGGGGCTGAAGTGGTTAACCAGACACTAATCGAAGTCACAAGACTGCTATATACTGCTGATGAGAAAAGGTATTTAGCCGTTTATATTTACTAAAACTATTGCATTTCCATGTTCTGTGTACTGTGGGAGATCAGATATAGTGACTGCAGAGTCCTAGGTTTAGTAACACTTTAACGCAGTATTAAACCCAAGCAAACATTTATTATATTGCAGCTTACCCATTTTTAGGTGTGATGGCTGCATTCATTTTCTTTTTAAGTATTCTACCTTTTATTTTCATCTCGTGATCCAACCAGTAAATCTGTTGTTTTTCAAAAGAACAAGCTGTCCTGTAGATGTATCAATTTACAAGGATAAGACAAATCATTTGCCATTGACAGGGGGGTTGGCAATGGTCAGCTTTTATGTATTTATGTAAAACTTTCATCCCAAAAGGAAAAAACAGATTGCTGTAACTGTTTACAAAGTGTGAGCTGGAGTTTGGGTTCAGTTTGTTACTGTACCCATAGGTGTGCGCAGCCTATTGCATGTGGGTGTGCACCCTAAAGCTCAAACACATGCATGTGTGTGTGTGTATATATATATATATATATATATATATATATATATATATATATATATATATATATATAGAAAGAGAGAGAGCAGTAGGGCAGTGGACAGTGTCGGTAGAGCAGTGGATGATGTCACTAGGGCAAAGGTTGGTGTTAGTAGTTTATTATTTATATTTTTTATTGCGGCTTTATCCACTTTTATTATTTTTTACAAAATTCTTTTTATAATCATTTTTTATTATATTTTTTTACTTTTTTTAGGAGCCCCATTGGGGGACTTTGGTGAAATATCAGGGATCTAAACAGACCCCTGATGTCTCACTTTGAGAGGAGGACAGAAATTCCTCAGTCCCTTTCTCTGCAGCCAAGCAGCAGGGGGAATCTGCCCAGCACAAGGTGATTAGGGTGTGCACAGGCACACCCTGTGCGCACGCCTATGACTGTACCTAAATCTGCTAGTTTATTTAACACTACCCCTTCCCCCCATGCTGACAATGCTGTTTTCTGTTGTGCCCCCTATGCTCCTTTATCCAGAGTGGTGACCCTCTAATACAGGAGGTGTGTTACTGTCCAGATCACCAGGTGAAAACAGAGGGGGAAAAAGCCTTAAAAAAATTAATGCAGTCACCACATCCAATGATTGGTAAGCTGCAATATATTACATTTTTGGTTTTTGATTTAATACCACTTTAACCTTTTCGCTGCAAGAGACGTTTTTGCATTTTTTGCACGCATGTTTAAAAAATCATTTTAGTCCTGAAGATTACACAAAACCCCCAAACATTATATATTTTCTGAAAGCAGACAAAGGTCTAGGGAATGCAAAATTTCAGTAGAACGTACTAAAGTGAATTTTAGGGCAAACAAACACAATAAACTACCCACATTTTTGATAAAATATATAAAAAAAAGGTTGTACCAAGTAAATAGATACCCATTATGTCTAACCTTAAAAATTCCCCATGACTAAGCTCTGGTGGGGGCAGAGTGAAACGCATTGGAGGCGTGGCCTGGTCGGAGTCCAGGCTGAGGTTGCCACGCCATTCATCGTAGGATGTCCTTGATGTCCAACCTTAAATTTGTGTGCGCAACAAGCTTCCGTACCTTATAGTTCAGTGGTTCTCTACTCCTGTCCTCTAGACCCACTAACGGGCCAGATTTTAAGTATTACCTTGGGGAGATGCAGACTAGAATAGAATACTGCAATCACTGAGCAGCAAATGATATCACCTGGGATGTATTTCAGTTATCTTGCAAACCTGGCCTGTTAGTGGGTCCTGAGGACAGCAGTTGAGAACCACTGCTATAGTTTTTATAGGTAACGCTTCAGAAGCCCCTAATAGAAGGGTTGCCACATCATCCCTTTAATCCAGGACACACATGAATTAGATTTAGGTTCTGAGGCTAATTTAATTGAGATGAGGCACCAAGTGAGTTTAATTACCACCTTAATCAGCCACAGAACCTGTGTAATTCATGTGTGTCCTGGATTAAAGGGATGATGTGGCAACCCTACCCTATAGGTATTAGTTTAGTGTTACAGAGGAGGTCTTGTGCTAGAATTATTGCTCTCACTCCGGCGCGTGCGGCAATATGCAACATGTGTAGCATACGTTTACGTTTGTATGTGTTGTGTATATAGAGTTGCCACCTCATCCCTTTAAACCCGAACACATATGGATTACACAGGTTCTGTGGCTAATTTAATGAAGATGAGGCACCAAGTGAGTTCAATTACCACCTTAATCAGCCACAGAATCTGTCTAATTCATATGTGTTCGGGTTTAAAGGGATGAGGTGGCAACCCTATGTGTATATCTGGGGGTGGGGGACTCAAACCTTTGGGGGGGGGGGGAGATTTTATGTGCTTGGGTGTTTTTTTTTGCAAGAAAAGAAATGTTTTTACTTAACTTTTTTTTTTCATTATATGGTGACAAAAAGTCCCCTATGTGATTTTTTTTTTAGGTGACAGGTTCTCTTTAATGAAACATGCAGGGTCTAAAAGACCCTGCATGTCTCCCCTGTGCTCCACTGAATGTTTTGCAACGCAGATCGCATTGCAAATCATCTTTTCCTGCCGCCCGAATGCTTTCACCTGACAGGTAGGAGTCTGACTGTCAATTTCACACACAGTCCCAGAGGCTGCAGCCACCGAATTGTGTGTGAAACTCCCCTGCTGTCAGGTCCATACGAGGTGCAGACATGGCAGTGAAAGGGTTAAATTGCTACATCAGATTAAAGCTAAAGTCCAGCTTAAGTCAGATATAACAGACACTCATTAATGCAGCTCTGTATTCTTTAATACATCATAATAGGTATTTTTTAAATGCAAGTACCTCAATTTTAAGCCTCGTACACATGGGACGACGATCGCACGTACGACCGTGTTGAATCGTATGTTGGCTGTTGTATGTAGCATACTGACTGCACTACACGATCGTACGTCCGGGGAAAGAACGTTCAGGTGCATGTAATTAGCATACAGCCATTCCTGACTTCGGAGCATGCGTGTTTTGCACAATACAACTTCTTGTATTGTGCACTGTACACACGATGCAACGGTTGTATGAGAGCTTGTTGGTACGACCAAGTTTTCTAGTCTGCTCATACAACTCCCTTGTACGACCGTCGTATGTTCGACTGTTCAAATCGCGCATACGAACGATCGATATCGCATACAACGGTCGTGAGTACAACCTGTTGAATGCGATCGTCGTCCCGTGTGTACGGGGCATTACTTGGTGTCAGCCCCTTGCAGTCCCTGTATAGTAGAGCTGAGACTGAAAAGGTTGATCTAGCTGGAATGGTGTCTTTTTTCAACCCAATGATTAATTTAACTATGTAAGAAGCAGCACAACGAGTAAGCTAGCTGCACTGCAGTGCTCATGTGCTATCAGAAATCATGCTGATAGTAGGAGAGGGCAGAGTGACAGAGAGAAGAGCTCATCAGTCTGTCACTTCTCCTTTCACTGCCACAATCACAGTCAAAAGCTCAGGACAAGACTTCCAATGGTGGCCACACATGCTTCAATTTCATTAGTGTGTGATTCAATCAAAACAATCAGATCTGCAAGCAACCAAATAGCCATAATCTCCCATCTAATCAATTTGGACTTAGTTTCGATCAGATTCAATTAAACTAAGTCAATCGACCAGGGCAGAAAATTATAAAGAGTCTTGTATCGATCGACAGCCCTGATATGCTTGTTTATGAATAGAATCCTATTCTGATCATACAGAATACAAGATTACATGGTGGAAACAGAGATGTGATCGACAACTTAAATTGGGATCGTATCCTAACTATTGATCAAAATCTTCTTCCTTTGTCGACTATGGATTATCTCTATCGAAAAAAGATTGACTGGGAAAAAAAATCCCTTGTTTATCGAAGTGTGAATGGCCACTATAAATCTTATTTACCTGCAGCAGTGTAGCAGAGCTGTGTAAATCTCAGAACTGGATGGACAGAAATACAAATCGTTTGGCAGGTAAAACAGCTCCCAAAAATGTGTGTCATCTGTGTATTTATCTGTCTGCCTGGAGTTCAGCTTTAACCACTTGAGGATCGCCTCACTCATATATACTGCAGCAGGGCGGCCACTCTGTGCCAGATCACGTACCTAGTACATGATCTGACACTTCCGGGTCTGGGGCACACGCACGCACCACCGGTGCCCAATCACAACAGGAGCAAATCAGTGGGTCTGGTGAACTCGATGTCCGCTGATTGTTCCAGAGAGAAGCAGAACGGCCTTCCCACAGTACAAGCACATCCCACACAGTTAGCAAGCACTCCCTTGGAACACATTTAACCCTTTGATCGCCCCTGATGTTAACCCCTTCCCAGCCAGTGTCATTAGTACTGTTGCAGTGCATATTTTTTTTAGCACTGATCACTGTTTTAGTGTCACTGGTCCCCAAAAAGTGTCAAAAGTGTCAATTAGTGTCTGCCGCAATATTGCAGTCCCTCTATAAATCACTGATCGCTATTTAATCTACTATTACTAGTAAAAATATATATATATCCCATAGTTTGTAGACGCTAGAACTTTTGCACAAACCAATCAATATACCCTTATTGGGATTTTTTTACCAAAAATATGTAGCAGAATACATAGTGGCCTAAATTGATGAAGAAATTTGATTTTTTTACATGTTTTTTTATTGGGTGCAAATAAAGGTTTGTAACCCCCAGATAACCAGGGACTTTTAAGGCAACGGTGAATACAAAGGTTGATAAAGAATTGAATGTATAACAAATACCGTCAACATATATCAGAGAGACATGATTAAAACCATTAGTATGGTACAAATCTTGAAGCTTGGTAGTACTTCTCATTGACAGCCCGACATGTTTCAGGATTTACACATTCCCTTCTTCAGGGGCATTTGTAAGTAATGAGGAGTACAAACTTGTTAAGCCGTGTCCAAAAGCCTACTGTGAATTGTGGCCGCCGAGGCCAAACACCGCCACTGAAGCAGCCACACACATAACACCCTGCAAGGGTGTATAAGATTTTATCAACCTCTGTATTCACTGTTGCCTTAAAAGTCCCTGCTAATCTGGGGGTTACAAACCTTTATTTGCTTATATTATTTTGGGATGTTGGCACAACAAGGGTTAATCACCCTGGTGGTCTAACAAATATATATTTTTATTGGGTGTGTTTTATAGCAGAAAGTAAAAAATATAGTTTTTTTTTTTAGTTTTCTTAAATTGTCAGTCTTTTTTTGTTCATAGCGCAAAAAATGTAAAAAAATGCAGGGGTGATCAAATACCACCAAAAGAAAGCTCTATTTTTGGGGAAAAAAGGACAAACATTTTATTTGGGTACAGCATTGCACGTACGTGCAATTGTCAATTAAAGTAACCCAGTGCCGTATCGCAAAAAATGGCCTGGTCATGCACCTTGCAGAGCTGAAAGGACAACTATTTTGAAAAGTTGTTCCAAAAAGCCATTTGAATCTAGACCCTTCTTCTTTTTTTATTTATTTATTTATTTATTTATTTTTGCACTGCCTCCTTTTTTTCTAAAATACTTTTTACCACAACACAGCTTTACCTTCACTCTTTTTTTTTTTTCAATTTACAGTGTTATCTATAGCTCATGAGTAATATATCCAATATAAAAAGGTAACCCAGCTGACTACTCAGTTTCCTCACCTACTGCCTCAGGTGCTCAGCCCTGCTGAAAGCTGAGCATTCACAATGTAATCACATCCGTTCTTTCTGAATAAACTAAAGCGAAACTTCAGTTTTGTTGAGAAAAATAGAATCCCCCTCCAGGTAAATTACATACACTGAATTCATACCTATCTCATACCTAAAGAAATTGATCTTTTCCTGGCCATGTCTTTTCTCAAAAGAACTGGAAGTGTAAGGTTTTTTTCTGTCATTAATATCAGAGAATTATGTTCATCCCTTACTTGTGTGCACACTTCCATTTAAGAAGTAAGTGACTTTTGAATTTTTTTTTTTTGGCAATTTCAGAAAATCATACCAGGTGTAGGTCGAAATGCAAAGTAAATTTGTAGGTATATTTAATTACAAAATAGCCTGTGTAGCAATTATATTTGTAATTTATTTATTTTACAAATTATTTGTATTTTTTTTTTTTACTAAAATTAGAAAGTGACCTAACTCCTATGCTGACTGCATTCAGTTAAAGTGAAAAATTGGATGCGGGTTCCACGCATCCAATTTGCAATAGCAAGATATTTTGACCGGCTCTCTATGGAGCCGGTTCACATGTCTCTGCTGCGGCTCCGGTGCGAATTTGCACAGGAGCCCTGTGCATCTTTTGGTGTATTTCAGGTCCGAGTTCAGCCCAAAATGTGGCCTGAGATTGTACCTAAAAGGGTGAACCAAGACGCACCGGACCCCTGCTGGGAGCTGCATGCGGCGATGGTGTGAACCCAGCCTCATACTTCCTATGACTAGGGATCGACAGATCCCAGGCGCCAGGGTGACTAGAAATTGTGTCCTGGCGCCAGGGCTTTTGTCAGCCCATTCAGGGATTCATAAATCATATCTCCTGATGCCCAGGACATGCAGTTCCAGGTGCCGAGTGGGGAGTTTTCTTTTACATTTAGCCCTGCTGCAGACAAGCAGCAGAGTTTACTTTTGTGATCCGGCTTATGGGGAGTGCAGGCTGCTAGAAGAGGAGAGGATCGAATGAAACATCCCTCTTCCTGTGATATAACAGTGCCGCTGGTTACACAGTAGGTGTAGGGTTGCCACCTCATCCCTTTAAAATCGAACACATAGGAATTACACAGGTTCTGTGGCTGATTAAGGTGGTAATTAAACTCACTTGGTGCCTTACCTGCATTAAAGTAACCTCAGAACCTGTGTAATTCATATGTGTTCAGATTTAAAGGGATGAGGTGGCAAACCTAAGTAGGTGTGGGGTTATTGTATTCGGCCCACTCGGCTCCCTCCCTGGCAGTTGTCGGGTTAATTGATGTGTGCGCTGCATGGCTCCCACTCACACCCTGCCCAGCAGTTTTGGGCTTAATATAGTTTAGCTCTGCTCCTCTGGATCCCACTCGGCTCCTCGAATAAATCACAATCTCTTGAGTGAATTGGCCTGAATAAGTGCATGCGAAGGAGGCAGGTGACTACATCGGTTTCTGCCATGGTAATGGATCACAGAGTGTGAGGCTACAGCAGAGACTGTGTGGGGGCATGCAGGAGAAGGTATAGTAGAGTGCTTGTCTCGGCTGGGTGTCACCTGTCTATGGATTGGCTTTCTGGGATTTTTAGTTCCATGACATCCCTGTTCTGTTTATGTTGCTTGAAATGATCCCCCTCTTCTTTATTTCCTCACCCCAAGCTACACAAACACATCTTTATTTCCCTTTGTCTTTACTTCTCCCAGAATATTGATGAAAACATTACAAAATACACTGATAAGTCCTCGTTCACACAGAGCGTTCTAGGGGCCGCTTCACGCGTTTTTGTGTGTCGTCACGTGTTCTGGTTTTGACAGCCCATTCAAATGAATAGATTGCTGTCTGTAGAACACTCTAAACGTGGTTCAGGGGCTATTTTTCTTCAAAATTGTCATCAGCGGCCTTTTTACAGTGACAGAAACGAAAAGTACACACTATTTTCGTCCACTGACGAAAACTATGACAAAAATCAATTCTGTTTTTGTTAATGAATGAAAACCAAACGAAAATGTGAGGGAGGGATGTTTACCTTTGTGAACTTCTGGTTTCCATGGAGCTTTGCCTGTGTAGAGCCCCTGAGTGCTTTTGCTCCCAGCAAGCAAGCGAGTCCGTAGCATGCTTACTACTTAGCAGTTAGCACTGTGCAGCATTACAGGCCTCCTGACAGAGCTTCACTCCCAACTTAGGACCATTCAGAGCAGAGCACTGTGAGTGTGTACATCACAGGCCTCCCCTCTGACCACCATCTAGAGCACTGTGTGCATTACAGGTCTCCTCTGACCATGGGCATCCAGAGCACTGTGCATTGCAGGCTAACCCTCAGACCTAAGACCACCAGCCAGCACTCTGCAGCATTACAGGCCTCTCAGACCACCATCCCAAAGCACTGTGCAGTACAGGCTTCCCCTCAAACCACCATTCAGCACTGTGCAGTACAGGCCTCCTCTCAAACCACCATTCAGCACTGTGCAGCATTACAGGCCTCACAGATCACCATCCCAGAGCATTGCTCATTACAGGCCTTCCCTCAGATCACCATCCAGAGCACTGTGCAGCATTACAGGCCTCTCACACCACCGTCCAGAGCACTGTGCGTCACAGGGCTCCTCAGACCACCATCCAGAGCCCTGTGCAGCATTACAGGCCTCTCATACAACCGTCCAGAGCACTTTGCAATAGAGGCCTCCACAGACCACCGTCCAGAGCACTGTGTAGCATTACAGGCCTCCTCAGACCATTGTCCAGAGCACTGTGCAGCATTACAGGCCTCTCAGACCACAGTCCAGAGCACTGTGCATTACAGGCCTCATCAGACCACCATCCAGAGCATTGTGTACATTACAAGCCTCCTCAGACAATCCAGAGCAGCTAAATCTGAGGCTGTGGGAAACCTTAATAATAATAATAACATAATATTAGATTTTTCTTTTTTACTCCAGTATATAATGAGTTTGGAAGTTGTAGTGAAATGATTAAATAATGCATTAGAATTTAAAGTGGACCTTCAGTCATTATTTAATCTTTGCATCTATTAAATCTTCTGCCCTTGCTGTTTTAACTTTGGATAGTAAAACATTTTTTTTCTGCCAGTAAATACCTTATACAGCTAGCGTCCTCAAATGAATGGGCTTCTGTACCCACACAAATGTGGGCTGCAAACCCACAATATTGTGAACCAGGCCTAAGGGAGATTTACCCTCTCTGTTAGTCCTGTTTACCATTATCATTGAAAGTGAAAGTAAAAGAAAATCTAAAATTTTGGGTTGTTCCCACAACAGTAATAGCGGAGAAATCTCCCAATGGTGACACTAGTTCAGGTTATCTTGGTGACACCACAGAATTCCCTCACTTTGGAGGAATTTCTTCTCACTTCCTGTTTTGGCTATATAGAAGGAAGTGAGGGTAAATCTCCCTAATAAGACAGAGAAAGTGAAAAAAAACTGACAGGGGTTATAATGCTCCCTTAATCTATACCAAGTGAAAAAAAGTTTCACATTTAGCTTTACTTTAAGTGACCAAAAAACATAGTGTTTAGACATTTTTTGGGAATCTCATTACCCTAAAGTCCAAATACTACAATATTTCCATATTACCCATGGTGGAGCTTTGTACTGTTTGCAGCCAAACTGCTAGATGATCTGACATTCCCCAGTGCCATGTCTCAAAGCCAACTACCCTTCTTCTGAAACTATAGGCTCCCCACATTCCAGAACAGGTAAGTCTTATTCATTATTGTGATCTAGTTTATTAACAAAAATATTTTTTTTTAGGCCCAGCATGGTTTAAAAGCTCAACTCTGCACTTGACAACCATCCCCTTGCCCTCCCACAATTGAAAAAAATTAGGGATGACCCATCAATTTGTCCAAGAGAAAAAAGAGGTAAGGCCCCAGGAGAATTTTTAGGGCAACAGCTCAGCCAACAGAGTAGAAGAGTATGAAAATGTAAAATTCAATAAATTGTATTCAATGCATTATTAAAATATGGTCCTACTGATGGACCACAGAATGTAAAAACAAAGAAGCTTCTCATACATGATAATGGAAAACAGTACTCATACAGAACACGGGGCAGGCCTTGCGGTGGAAGGAACTGCCTACAGTAGGTTCATGGTGTTCCCAACATGTTTTGAAATAAATGGTACATTTCTTCTTCAGGGGAAGCAGAGTACCTTATTGGAAAAAGATTCTAAGGAAAACAGTAATGATACATTAATATATATATTAATATATAATATAGACCTTACCAGAATTGTGTATAGCAGGTCACAATACAGTATATATACCTAGTATATCATACAAGTGATTCAGTGGATGTGCATGCAAACATGTCACTGGATTAATCTGGGGTTACTTACAATATTAGTATGAGATGCTGGTTCAGGAAAGGGGGAACACACCTGCCATGGACAGCATTCAGAGTAGAGAGCAAAAGACTCCTGCCACCTGCAGATGCCGAAAATTAAGGTGGGGGTTACTCACGAGGACCGGCAGCAGAAAAGGAACTGATCCTAGGATAGTCTAAAGGTAAACTTAATTGCAATGGGAGGTGGTAGCTTGTCAGCTGGGAAAAGCTGGCAACAAGTAGGGAGTATAAATACATAAAAAAAGTGCAGACATGCTCCAGAGCACTAGATCTCTGCGCAACTGCAGCATGGGGATTCTTAATAGAAAGGCCACAATAGGCTAGGCAGTAGAAAAGCAATCATACCTGCTCTGTGGAAGAAACAAAGTGCCAGATCTGTGTCCAAACCGGACAGCTGGGGAGTGTATTCTCATCCAGCCTTTTCTAGGAAACCCTCTTATACCTGCCAGGGGGCTGGGCCGAAGACCACACTGGGACGAACGCTGGTATCAGATCCTTGCCCTCCTCACTAACTGGTGACACAGGACCACCTAATCTCACACTGTGCTTGTCACTAATGTAACAATGCCCCTCTCAGCTGCACCCAGCACAAAGATTTTCCAGCTTGCAGGCCCACAATATATGTGCCAACAGCATGCAAATGATTGTTACTGGGCTAATTCAAGCAATTAACCCTTTCACTGCCACCACCTCTGTGGACTGAGCCAGAGGAACTCGAGATTTTAGCAATACCAATTATGATTTTAGAATAATCACCTGTAACACATGCTGTCACCACAGACAGGAATATTCAGACGATTTATCCTAAACAGTAGCACTCTTTAAAGGAACAGGTTCATTATAGCTTGCATTAAGAGCTTTAGGGAGAAGATTAACACTTTTCAGAATAAGTTTTAATAATGAAAAGGTCAAAATTGGTGCAGATAAAATATTTACAGAAAAATGCTGTTACAAAGCAATAAAGACATAATATACAGCAGCAAAGAGATAAGGCAGAATGGAAGGGAAAAAGATACTTGCAGTTAATGTCCGTGATTGAACAGAGATTTGTCAATGAGTCCCACAGGTTCTCAGTTGTTCGTTCTTTGATGGTAAAGTGAGAACTGAGGACTGCCCTGTCTATTCCCTTTTTCTCTGGAAGCAAAGGGGTGGGGTCAAATATCCCTGACCACTCACATGGGTAAGGAGGGCCCGTGGGCTGTCCGGGGTGGACCAAGGAATAACAACCTTCCCTGATATACAATTTTCTGTATCAATATCATATCTCGGAATATGACCAAGGTGCAGTCCCAAAACTAAGGAATTCTATCTCTTTATAAAAATTGCTTTAAAATGAGTCCAAACATGACAGGTTGCCAATTTTAATTACTCTAGGAGGAAGAAAAGTTACCAGTGGTTCCCCATATGATCGGGCCTATGGGTGTTGGGACTTAATTGGTTCAGTGTAAAATTCCGCATTCAACTATGTACTTTTTGTTAAGGTGTCACGTTCCTGTCTGGATTTATGAATCCTGTGTATATTTCTTATGTTTTGTATGAGGTGTAGGGTTTGCTGAAAGGTCGCTTCTGCCTGAATGCCTCTTTTTATGACTCATTATTTCAGAGCATCCTGTGTTGGCCTGCTCTTCTTCTTAATGGATCTGGTTTATTGTTTTACGATAAGGCCTGGCAAACAATCCAGACACATTCACAACTTTTAAAATGAGCTCAGGAATTCTGGTCCTGAAGGGAGGAGGAAAAAGGAGTGAGATACTGGCAGTGTGTGTTTTTTAGGCTAAAACTGTCATGGCTGACGTTTGAACAAAATGGTTGCCAGCGTTTCATGTGTCCAGCACGTGATATCATTACACACCAGAACAGCCGGACTAAATTCTACATCAGAACTAGTCCAGGAGCCCCAGATGTCCACAAATGGTGGAATGGGGCTCGCAGCTCCATGTCCGGTCCCCTGGCCGCCCGGTGTCTGGTGTCACCGCGCATGCACTGAACTGACAATGCACGGCAGCGCGCAATGAGGTCAGACATCGGGAAGCCTCCAGCATGCGCACAAAATGTCCCATCCTGGCAGGAGAAAAGTGTGGGGAGGCAAACAGTGGGTGCCAGCCCCTTCAATGCCTTTCCAGGAAGTGTCCAAAGCCCCACTAGCTGAGTGCCAGCTGAGGAGCCTACGCGCACCATGGAGCAACCCACAAATAGGCCGACATCTAGTGGCCAAAGAGCATATTGCAACCTAACAGACAATATGGAGGGTAGAAAATAAATAAATAAACAGGAACAATGGCGGCAAATATTGCAGATAGCAATAAGCCTAATGGGTAATGCACGTTGCTCAAAAATAATGTCCATACCAAAATTTCTCTTGCAGATACCCCAAAACGCCAGACGACATATTGCATATGCCCTTTACAAATGGTCATAATAAAACCTTTGGACATGATAGAGATAGTAAAGGAAGGAGAAAAGAGGAAAGAGCAGAGAAAGAAACAAAAGAAGGACATAGAAGAATGTTTGGGGGGTTCCAAAATGGGACAGTATACTGTAGAGTAAATCGTAATGGATTTGTCCCCAAGTGGGGAGTGTACAATAAATTAATGTCAAACTCCCCTGAAGGGTAACCCTGGAGGAACAGTTTAAAATTTAGTGCCCCATTGAGGCCAGGTGGCAATGTTGCATTTAAGGCAGAGATCCAAGAGAGTTCACGCTGGAGGAGAGCCTTGTCAAAGTCCCCACCACACGGACTTGGGTGGATTCAATCCAGAACCAGAAATCTAACCCTATGAAAGACTCCCTGATGCACAGATGCCACATGGTGTCCCAGAGGCAGATCGGGGTCACTCTTCTTCATACTTAAGATGTGGTGGTACATGCGCCTGGAAAACTTTTGAATGGTCTTGCCGATGTAGTAACAGCCGCAGTCACAGGACAACAGGTACACCACCCGCATTGTCTGGCAATTAGTGTAATGCCTAGAAGTGTAGGGGTGATGGTTGTGTAGCAGTATGTGTCTCCTGGTGTCTATAAACTAACAGTAGGCACATCTCCCACATGGGAAGGTACCCTATAATTTACAAGGGTCACACCCCACATGGCTAGAATGTTCACTGTGCATCAACCTGTCTCCCACAAAGACTGCCCTTCTGTATGTCACCAAAGGATTGAGCAGCACAAAAGGGCCCGCCACAGGATCAGTGGTGAGTAGGTGCCAATATTTTTTCCAGATGTATTTGACCTGACTATGTTGGTTGGAGTATTTTGTGATGTTTCTACTGGCTTACGGTTGATAGCTGCTTTTATAACAGATGCTAATAACCAGGTTTAAGTGGATTTCTTTTGTTTGCTAATAAGGTTGAGTGCTGGCAAATCGTTTTTTTTTTTTTTTTTTTTAATACAATCATAAAGTTATGACGACCTTTTGGCATGCATCTCCATTGCTAAATATAAACTGACTGAAATGCTTGTCTTTTTCTCTGCTTGTGATAATGTAGCAAAACATTCATCATCAGGTAATATTACTGACTAGTCGGTGCTTGTACTTGTGAATACGTAAAGACAATTCATCCATGCAATCTAGGATTTCCTTTACATACCTTTTGTTCCATAACATTTCCCTCACCCGTATGTTTTTGACATGGCATCATCCTGTTGAAAAATAAATTGTAACCTTTAAAATACTTTCAGTGGATTAACTTGCAGAGACACCCACTTCGGTCTAGAACATTGAAAACAAGCAGATCGAGTGACAAGTGAAACACACAAACATACACACCTATACTTGCTCCGGGGCACTCTTACCCTTGCTGGTTAGGTCAC
The DNA here is from genome assembly GCA_018402905.1 of Glandirana rugosa. Taxonomy (NCBI): domain Eukaryota; kingdom Metazoa; phylum Chordata; class Amphibia; order Anura; family Ranidae; genus Glandirana; species Glandirana rugosa. The sequence continues at coordinate 260,912 of BLSH010065610.1, forward strand.
TGCTTTGAGTGTAAAGAAAAAAGTATTGAGGAGGCATGATTTATTTCACTGGGCCCCAGTTTATGAAATGTCATCACATGCTGGAGTCTTGTATTCCAACTACTAAAGAAAAAACTATAAGTCTAGACTATGAATATTCTGATAAACCAAATCAAAAAATACAAAAACATACATTATGCACATTTTATGTGTCTTGTTTACCTGGCTTTTGAATAGAACCCATTTGGTAGAATTAGAGCTACAGTTAAGGAACCGCTTTTGCATAAAATGTAACTGTATGTGGTTAACCGCTTGCCTACTGGGCTCTTTTACCCCCTTCCTGCACAGGTCAATTTTCAGCGCTGACACTTTGAATGACAATTGCACGGTCATGCAACATTGTACCCAAACAAGATTTTTTATCATTTTCTTCACACAAATAGATCACCACTGGGTTTTTTTATTTTTTGCTAAAAAAATGAAAAAAGGCAGAAAATCTTGAAAAAAATTCATAGTTTGTTAGAACATTTTGCAAACAGGTAATTTTTCTCCTTCGCTGATGTGCACTGATTGGCTGCACTGGTGGGCACTGATTGGCAGCACTGGTGGGCACTGTTTGGCAGAACTGGTGGGCACTGTTGGGACTGCACTGATAATCAGGACACTGATAATCAGTGCACTGGTTATCATTGCCAATGTTCCTTTAACACAAGCTGGTTATCAGTTTCTTCTTTTCTCGCTGACAGCGTGAGGAGAAAAAAGCAGATAGCTGGCTTGTGTTGACATCCATGATCAGCTGTTATTGGACACAGCTGATCACATGGTAAAGGGCTTGGTTGGCCCTTTACCCCAATCAATCTGTAATTAGCTGAGTCCTTTGGACGCTGCAGGGGGCGCACAGGAAGCGCGATCATGGGAGGACATCAATAGACTAGGCTATAGCGTGGGTGACAACAGGTTAAAGCACAACCTAAAAGCACAGCCAAAAGTAGCAAGATAAAAATTAACAGCCTATTATAAAAATCAGGTTTTGGTAAAATACAGGAACATAGATTTATGTATAGTTTAAATTCCAACCTTATGGTGAGCAAACCGTTAAAAAAAGATAAGGTTCAAATCAGAGGAATCCGCTTTGAAACCTTGGCATGGAAACACCACCAATATTGTAATAAAAGATAAAATGAATGCACCA
>BLSH010065610.1:268868-279673 GCA_018402905.1 Glandirana rugosa
ACTGTTGTTCTGTGCTCACCAAACGTTCGACACGTTACTATCGGACTCGGCCCCGTATTTACAAGAGTTGGACTCGTGTTGGGGGTAATGGTCCGTAGATTTAAGTTCCGTGTTCAACGTAACCTTATTAATGGAGTTTTAGGTTCTTTCCAGAGCCGGAGGAGGACGAAGGAGAAGACGACGACGGAGCCGGAGAAGGAGGTGGGTATGTCACTGTCACAGTGGACGGTGGGTCGTTTGTCTGCTATACTGTCGTTGCGGTGGTACAGGCGCATCAGGTTTTTGAAACTGTCCGTGTCCACCAGACGGAATGACAGCATTTCAAAGGCCAAGAATTTTGAAATGCTGGCATTCAGGGCCAGGGATCACAGGTGGGTAGGGGGGTACTTCCTCTTTCTCTCCAGTGTTTGGGAGATGGACAGCTGTAAGCTTCCATGGGAACATGTGGAAATGCTTGGGGACGGTGGCGGACATGGTGGCGTTGCTGTCATATCGTCTGTTTGCTGGGTGGCAGGTGACACTGTCACTGTATGGGTGGAGGAAGAGGCCGAGGCAGCAGCAGAAGAGGAAGCAGGAGGAGGCCGAGACCTTTCTTGGATTTTGAGGTAATTATTCCAATGCAACTTGTGCCTTGAATTTAGATGCCTGGTAATGGGGGTTGTGCTCAGGTTGAGAACATTTATGCCCCGGCTCAGGCTATCATTGCACAGCTTGCAAACCACTCGTGTCTTGTTGTCAGCACATTGTCTGTAGAACTGCCACGCGGGGGAACGCCTTTAAGCTGCCTTTAGTGTGCTAGGTCCCTGGGTGCGGTGGGTAGTAGCAGGCCTACTGTCTAGGGGACGCTCGCTCCGCTTTTGCAACCTGCTTCCTCTTTTGCTGTGCAGGTGCCTCCGTGCGACCACCACTTCTTCCTCCAAACTGCACACGTCACTCGCTTGACCCTCATTCCATGTGGGGTCTAGGACCTCATCATCCTCCACATCATCTTCCACCCACCCTTCACCACTGCCCTTGTCCGTCTGCACACTGAGCCAAGCTGCAGCAGTTGGCACCTGTGTTTCGTCATCATCAGAGATATGCTGCGCTGGCATTTCCATGTCCTCATCCTGCAACAGAAGTGGTTTGGCATCGGTGCACTCAATGTCTTCCACTTCTGGGGCAGCGCTATATGGATGGCCCACGGAAAGCACACCAGGAGAGTCATGAAAAAGCATAAGAGTCTCTTGCAGGACTTGGCGCTCAGACTGCTTGGCTAATTTACAAGGGGCTGAGGTGAAAGACAGATGGCCATGGGGTTCAGGTGCCAACTCTGAGCTTTCAGCAAGGGACCGGGAGGGAGACAATGTGAAGGAACTGGAGGCATTGTCAGCCACCCAATCTACTATCGCCTGTACTTGTTCTGGCCTCACCAATCGTTGAGGGGCATTTTGGCCTACCATATACCGGTGAAGATTCTGTTGGCTCCCTGAGGAAGGTGTTTCCCTTGTGCGTGTAGCTGGCACACCTTGACCACATCCTCTCCTTCCAAAAGGAGGTTCACCAACACCACCAACACCAGCAGCACCATGACCACGTCCCTTATTTGCTCTCCTCATTGTGCCCGCAAATCTACTATACCAATTAATACCTTTTTAAAAAAAAAAAAAAAACACCAACGTAGCCAGACTTTTTATTTTGGTGCAAGAAATGCACCGCTCACAATAACAGTTTGAAGCTCTCCCTTTAGAACTCGGAGATGATTTTTGAACATTAATGTGTCACTTACAGCAACAGCTAGAACCTCTCCCTTTAGAACTAGGAGATGATTTTTGAACAATAATGTGTCACTTATAGCAACAGCTGGAACCTGGCCCTATAGGAGTAGGCAATGATTTTTGAACAATAATCTGTCCCTCTAAGCAGAAGCCTCTACCTAGTGCAGCCAGATCGTTGTGTAATGCAGGGTTTGATCTGCAATCTGTCACTCAAAGCAGCAGTATGTGAAATCTCAAATTACTCCCACAATCTGATCGTTGTGTACGATCCCACAATCTGATCGTTGTGTACGATCCCACAATCTGATCGTTGTGTACGATCGTAACGATCGTTGTGTTAGGTAAGGTTTAATCTGCAATCTGTCACTCAAAGCAGCAGTATGTGAAATCTCAAATTACTCCCACAATCTGATCGTTGTGTACGATCGTAGTGATCGTTGTGTTATGCAGAGTTTGATCTGCAATCTGTCACTCAAAGCAGCAGTATGTGAAATCTGGATTCTCAAATTTCTGCAATCTGTCCCTCAGAGCAACAGCAGTAGTAATCTCAGGATGCAGGATCAGATATTAAAATGTCTGCAATCTGTTCCTCACAAAATCGCTGGCAGCTTTCTCTCCCTATACTATTCAGAGTCTCAGAGAGCATGTGACTGCAGCATCAAGTGACTCCAGCTTATATAGAGGCTGGGTCACATGATGCACTAGCCAATCACAGCGCTGCCATTAGTAGGCATGGCTGTGATGGCTTCTAAGGGCAAACCAGTGAAACGCTTGTTGATTGGCTGCCCTGCAGCTATTCAACATGCGTGATCAACTACCTGAACCCAGAACCCGAACCCGAACGTTTTTTGAAATGTCCGTGTTCGGGTTCAGGTCCCGGACACCCCAAAGTTCGGTACGGGCCCGAACGTTACAGTCCGGGTTCGCTCAACACTAATTGTGAGCATAATTTGTTCCAGAAACTTGCTTGTAATCCAAAGCACTTGTATATCAAAGTAAATTTCCCCATAAGAAATAATAGAAACTCAGATGATTCCTTCCACAACCATTTATTCATAAGTCCTTCAGTTTATAGTCCATATAAAAGGATTATAGCAATGTGACAGTTTGTGTAACCATAAAATGTCCATCCACAAATGGTCTCCTCCACAAGGGGATTAGAAGCAAAATCCAGCAGGAACTATAGAGTATAAAAGAGAAGAGAGACGACTCTAAGTGTAGTAATATGGTTAGATTTAATGAAGGTACAACATTTAGCAATGTACATGGTTGATGATTAAAACAGGCACTTCTAAGTATGCAGGCATCTGAGGTAAAGCTGTCCACATTGATCGTCCTCCGCCTCACCGGCTCTTACAGCTGTCAGTCTGTAATCGTGACTGGATAAACTGCCCTGCAGCAGAGCAATCTGAAAGCGAGGCTTGAAGTGCTCATGGAGTGCAGAGTGGAAGGGATGACGTTGGTGGTGCGGAGGACAGTCTATGTGGACATCTTTACCCCGGATGCCTGGATACTTAGCTGTGCCTGTTTTAATCATCAACCATGTGAGTTGCTAAATGTTGTACCTTCATTAAATTGCTACACTGAGAGGCACCTCTCTTCTCTTTTATACTCAGTTGTGAAGTGACGCTACTCTTATATCAAGACATCGCTTGTATAACAAGTCAAAATTTATTTTAAAAGTTTGCTTGTCTTGCAAGTTACTCTCAAACCAAGGTTTTACTGTAGATAAAGACCTAGCAGGCAAGAGGTGCTAAAATAATGAATTATATAGGGCCACACTTACAAAGATAAATATACTACATAGAAAGCAAATAAACTATATTAATAATAATTATATTTGCATATTGTTTGGAGGATGCTACATAAATATGGAGTAAAGGTGCCACTGTTGTGTGCTATTTGGTCTTTGTATTCACTCAGGTTAGGTTATTTCAAGGTAAAAATCACTTTTAGTGTGTATATTGATACAGCACGTATGAAAATACTGTATATCATGTGTATTATTAATAATGTTTCGCTACCATGTGAATCTTCGTCTCCACTTAATATACATTAATATAGCATGTAGGTAAATATGCCAAATGTATTATTATTATTATTATTATTAGATTTCTTTGGCTATCTGAGTGTTGTCTCCAACATGTCTTGATAATTTATTTATGAGTGGTTTGCAAAGTTGTATGGAGGCCACTATATTCTCATTGTTGCTTTTGTGTATATTGTAAGAACTTTTACATACAGCATTACAGCGTTTATTTTGTGACTAACCTCATTGTCCAGTAGGCTTATCCAACAAAACTGCATGTGTTGTCGTACCTGAAGAACTTCATTATGGCATTTAGGAATTAACAACCAGCAGAGACAATGCTGAGACAATGAACACTTTGGTCAAGAGCGTGTAATGTACAACACCAATTAAAGTGTACTGGGGTCAAGACTGTAATGTATAATGTACAGCACAAGTTTCAGAAAACAAGTCAGTATTTGTGACCAGCAGCACAGCTTACAGAATGCAGAGGTCAGGAGAATGTGATACACAGCACAGCTTACCAAAGGCAGAGGTCAGGAGTATGTCAGGGGTATGCACTGTATAGAGCTGTTAGGATAACCATATGGATAGGGCTGATTAAAGATCGGAGTAAGGGGCCGATCCCAGCCCCTTAACACGTGATCAGCTGTCAGCCAATAACAGCTGATCATGTGATGTAAACAGAAGATCGCAATCTGCTTTTTTTTTTTTCACGCATGTCAGAGGGGCATTGTTCCCGCACATGGACACCCACTGCTTCTAAGCAGTGCCCATCAGTGCCACAAGACAGTGCCCAACAGTGCCACCTACCAGTGCTGCTTTTCAGTGCCCACCAGTGCCACCTACAAGTGCCCATCAATGCCACCTACCAATGATCACCAGTGCCACCTATCAGTGCCCATCAGTTCTGCCAATCAGTGCCCATCAGTGCCTTATCAGTGCTATCTATCAGTGCTGCCTATCAGTGGCCCCTACAAGTGCCCATCAGTGCCACCCATCAGTGCCACCTATCAGTGCCACCTATCAATGCCCTTCATTACCACCCATCGGTGCCCATCGATGTCACCTCTGAGTACCACCAATCAGTGTCCATCAGTGCCACCTATCAGTGCCACCTATCAGTGCCCACCAGTGCCGCCTCATCAGTGCCCATCAGTGCCACCTTATCAGTGCTCATTAGTGCAGCCTATCAGTGCTCATCAGTGCATCCTCATCAGTGCACATCAATGAAGGAGAAAAATTACCTGTTTGCAAAACTTTATAACAAACTATTTAGGACTTTTTTGGGATTTTTAGCAAAAAATAAAAAAAAACCCAGCAGTGATTAAATACCACCAAAAGAAAGCTCTATTTGTGTAAAAAAAATGCTAAAAATGTACTATGGGTACAGTGTTGCATGACCGCGCAATTGTCATTCAAAGAGTGACAGCACTGAAAGCTGAAAATTGGCCTGGGCAGGAAGGGGGTTTAGGTGCCCAGTAAGCAAGTGGTTAAGGCATGTTTGGTATCTCCTTACTCGACTCAACCTCATTTTTTATTTTACAAAAAAATGGGTATTACTGTATATTGTGTTTATCGTGTGTATGTAATTTTCTGACAAAAAAATGCAGATTTTAACATGCATGTAAAAAAATTTAAATTTGCCGTGGTAGAGAAGTGGTTAAAGTAGAACTGTAGCTTTCTGTTTTAAAGTTTGTTTACTACTTATTGTTGTCAGTGACCTGATCCCCTGATGGCTGTGAGCCATGCCTGGCATTTCCACAGCCTTAGTCCATCTATGTTAGATATATATATAGAAATCTGGCCCTGTGAACAAATAGAATGTAACTTAGAAAAAGCTCAATGTAAAGATGGCAGCAAATTATGTATTGAATTTAAAGGCTAAAGGCTAAATATGATGTTTGTGACAGAGCACGTTTTGAGAATTTCAAAAGACTGGATGAACATATTTCCTGTAACAATTATGCCTTTGCCTATAAGGAATACATGATATATTGTCATAGGACCCCAAATGATTCAATACATAAATGATGGAACTCACGAGGGAGACGGAAGAAAAATACAAAGCGCAAATGAGAATTGAAGTAATATTTTCATCGAGATGCAAAGCACAAACTTAGGTGTCCGTGATTGTGCTTAATAGACTTCAGACCCCTCTTTGACATGCACACCCCGCTGTTGCGTTTTAAATTTGCATTCTGCATTTCCTTCTACTCCCACCACTTTTTTTTTTTTTTGTCTTTTGGCTTCATTAGTCATTTTCATTTTCTAGGGGAATAAAACAGGCTTTTCATCTCCTGTTTCACTTTGTTTAGGAATAAACAATTTCTACCTTTGGTTTTCATATTTAATTTGCAGCTCTAATGTAGAAAACTGTTATTTGCTTAGTAACCCCTTCATCGACAGTGTAGAGATTAATAATAAATAAATGTATTAGTCATCCATGGTGTTATATACCTTGAAGCTCATGAGTAAATGTATGCAAATAATCTTTTATGTTATTATTATGCAAGCAACCCTATGCAAAATAGATTTCCCCATTCTGAGCAGAATGTAGAAAGGTATAATTTCCTGTTAGGGTGTAAATCCCAATTCTGGATTTTTTTTTCTTTTTTGTTATTTATATGATCTTCCATTAACAAAAAAAAATCCTAGCTCTTTCTGCAATATTCATCTCTTCTCCAGTGCTGTCCCCCACAGACTCACTCAATCTGTCACCCTATCCTCTTGAATGACACTGGGTGTCATTCAACCTACTTCTCGCAAATATAAAGCATCCTGAGCCATGGGGAATTGTTACCCTGACCAAAACCTTTTAGGTGCATGTTTTTAGATTGCCTGAGTGGTATTGCTATTGGTATTTACATATATATTGAAATCTTGGAGTGAAGTCTTAAACCAGATTTTTATGATAATATTGTGTGTCAATTGAATCTCACCACAGTGCCTGTAGCTAAAAAGGTTGGTGGTGGCAAAATGTTGTAGGTAAAAAGTGCAGACGCTTCTACCTGCCTACTGATACAGTTGAACACTGATCTGTTCTGCAAGCCAAAATATTCTTAGAGCCTGCTGCCAAGAACTACCACTACTGATTTACATTTCTATTGGCCCATTATTATGATGGGCTGCTTCATTGGCCAACAGGAATATGCAGTAGGCAGAAACTGGCAACCAAGCATCAACATTGTGAGGATGTTTCAGAGCTTTACTTATTGTGCTCGAGGCTAAATTCACGTAGTTCAGACACCAGGATAAGGATGCTTTTTTTTTTTTTTAAAGTCATTTGTAGCAGTAATTTCCAGCCAATCCGTCCAATGACATATGTCTGAAAATAAAGATGCTTGTCCTTGTGTAAAACTTTGTAAATTAAACTCTCTTCAAGTTTTAATAGAGTTCTGTCTCCTGCACTGATCAACATTGTTTGGCTCATAGGCAAAAAAGTTTGATTTAGAGGCATGTTTTCTTAAAATGTATTTAATTGCATTTAAACACCGCTCAATTTCAGCTAATGTGCCCATGCACATTGTGACATTTTGGTTTCTATTTTAAAGCAACCCAAACCTGCATTCAGAAAGCTTACTAGCATATTTTGTGCGCATATATGCATTCATTGTGTATAAATGTGCAGAATTATTCCATTGGCCAGTATAGATGAATATTATAGCCAGTAGAATGAATTTACACACATGCTTCCAAACAACATGCAATAGTATAGGCATATGAGCATTTTTTACGTTTTATTTTCTGATAGGTTTTGGCAGAGAGATCCGCCATAGATAAGAATATTTTAATATGTCTGTAACCATGATGCCTTTATGTAGCAAGAAGTGCAAGTAGACAAAGATTTTCCTTTATAACTCCATGTTGTAAAGCTTCATATATGCAGTCAGTTATAGCAATCAGTAAGAGTGCATCCTTCAACTATACAGCGCGGTCCTACTAATGATATTTTCTTTCCAGGTAAAGGGAACCTATCAGCTTACAGCAGAAATCAAGATGAAAGTGTCCTACAATAGTAGAGCTTTATTTTATCTCCCTGGTGGCCTGTGTCTCCTACAGCTTCTATTTTTAGGGCTATCTCTTTTTCTGGTAAGAAATACTGGCATTAGGGTCTCTTTCCTATTGGTAACATTGCCTGCAAGTCCAATTTTTTATCACTGAAGTCTCCATCAGTATCTTTAGCATTCAACACTTCCAGGAGTGTTGGATGACTCTGTACCTCTCCACCCTCTGTGGTTTCGTCCTCTGACCCCTATGTCACTGCTATGCCTGAAGTGACATTGTGGCCCAAAAGACGGAACCATGGTGCATGGCAGCAAATGATGAATACAGAGATGAAAGCTGCAGTGTTAGAATGGAGGGGATGTAGGATACATGGGCTACTGTAGAGGTGATTATAAGGGCTTGTTTATACTTGCTTCAAAATGTGGCATTGGATACACTTTTTTAAAGCATTCTGAATGTCAATCAAAGCACATGTCATTAAATAAAATGGTAAGCTTACAGTCCTGTTTACACGTTGTGTTTGCTTCGCTTTAAAATGATACCACACGTCACTCTCTTGGTGCTTCAAAGGGTCTTCAAAGCCTCCTCAGAAGTCTATGACAAAGCTTGCTTACAGCACCTGAAACTTTTGAGGGGCTTTTCTTTTTACTTCAGCTTCTCTTTGTTTTGTAGGTATGGCAGGTATTAGATATTCCAGGATGCACTGGGAAACCAACAAGTGAACTGGAAAAACATAATCAGCAGTCACTTCCGATCCATGTGTATATATTCTGGGAGTGTCTGGTGCAGACGCCACAGCTGGTGTGCAACGTGGAGCAGCAGGAAGGTAAGTGGGGTCTGGACTAGAGCGGAGCAACTAGCAGACAGCACACGTGGTGTGCAACATGGGAAAGCTGTAGTGCAAGATGAGCAGGGACTGGAGAGGGAGGACTAAACAGCAGAGAATCAGCAGAGCTGAGGGACTGGAGCAGGAGAATCTATCAATGTCACACATGCTGTGCAGCGTAGGAGCAATATAGCGAGAGGTGAGCGGGCACCAGAGAGAGAGGAAGATCAGGACAGTTGGGGCTTAAAACTGAGTGGAACATCATCAAGGACTACTGAGTGGGAATGAGCAAAGCTGGGGATACTACGGAGCGGGGGAATCAGCATAGCTGGGGGTACTACTGAGTGTGACATTAGCAGAGCTGGGGGGACTACTGAGCAGGGAATCTGCTGATTGAGGATACTAATAAGGTGTGAATCTGCTGAACGTGGGTACCAATGAGCTGGGGATCTGCTGAACAGTACTAATGAGCTGGGGATCTGCTGAACAGGGGTACTAATGAGCTGGGGATCTGCTGAACAGGGGTACTACTGAACTTGGGTTCTACTGTGTGGTAAGATCAAAGCAAGTGAGCTTTTCTTTTGCAGTTCTTTTGCATATCATCTTGATTTCATTTGGAAGCTGACAGGGTCACTTTAGCAATAAAGGCAACTACACTTTATTGCTTTGAGGCCAGTATTATTTAGGTTTTGATAGAGATCCAGTATGATGTTTTTTTTTAATTATTGTCAAATCCAGGGTATAAAAATATTTATTTGACCACAACAAATAAATATGAGAGTTTTGTTTTCTGGTTAAGCAATAAAAGGACTACGCTTTATTGTTATTAGGCCATTGTCATTTTGGCTTTGGTACAGACATAATAGAATGGTTTTTAAGTATTGCCCAATCTAAGCTATAAAAATAGTTGATTTGATTACAACTAATAAAGATCTATCTATCTCTCCTGCCATCTAGCTATCTACTATGTCATACAGTCCTTTAAGGAACAGATAATGAATGGAAGTGAGGTGTGGCATTGCAGTGCATGGGTCTGCTGGGGACTCCTTCTGTCACCTCACAGCTGACTAAGCCCAATAGATTTTCTTTCCATTGACATCTACAGGCAGATAATACCTCAACCTCAGCCCTATTCCTCCTGCGGCTTGGAATGGAGTACCACTACATCCTTCCAACCGAAGCAATCAATAACAGTCTCCATAGCAACTGAAGGTGGCCTGCACAGACACAGAGCCTCATATTTATAAAGGGATTGAGAACTAAAGGTAGAGGTTTCTGTGTGGAATCCTCTATGTATACAATGCTGGTGGAGAGCGCTCGCTAATAAGCACAAAAAAATGCCACAAATCCCCCCCCATTCCCAATTCTTTTATGCCTTAGTAGTTAGAAGTGGGTGGCTAAAATGAAAAGTTAAATGAAGTTCTAAGCACACACCTACACACATACACGTTTCTTTTAATCTTCTATTCCCTGCTGGAGTTTTTCTCAGATTCTTTATTTTTAACTGATTGTTAGATCTCCTAAGTAATGTGGAATACCACAGAGCCGCTGAAAATGCTTCATGCTAATTTACCTTTGTGTTTTCCATCCAGGTCTTGCCCATATTTTATTCACCGTATCACCCCCTCACCTCCCTCTGAGCTACTGTACTTTCTTAAGGGCCATTTTATTGTCGTCATTACGCAGCGGTTTACAGTTCATTTAGAGTCATGGTTTATACAGTATATTTTGCATTATGACAGGATTCTTTTTTTTTTCTTTTCAAAAATGTTATTGATGAGAAAGCAGAGAATAAATAAGAGTATACAAATATAACATTATTATTGTTACATAGGTGATAAGCAACAAAATGAGTAGTATAGCCGAGTATAGAAGTAAGCAATCTACCATACATTTGTAACATCTTAACATGGGGAAATTGGTATACTATATTAGGAGAGAGCAGTGCTCAGTAGTAGCGAGAACATTTAAGAACCCAGTATGACCAGGCTGAAACAAGAAAGATAAAAAAAAGGAGGAGTGAAGATGTCGGAGGGTTTGCTTCCCGAGCTGGGGTCCGGCTAAGTGGCCCAGCCGAATGGGGGAGCAAAGGCTTCCCGTAACTCATACATTATTGTATTAGGGGGAGGGAGGATCAAGAGAAGGGGAAAGGGGGAAGGCCCCGAATGGGAGGGGGGGAAGGGGG
>BLSH010065610.1:280877-292752 GCA_018402905.1 Glandirana rugosa
AGGAAACGACCTCCATAACAGCGGGTGATAACACCTACCTGTCACCCTAAGTCCTGAAATTACCTGACAAAACAAGTCGAACTCAGAACCATTGACTCGAAACCACAAACAATAAATATAGTTTATAAGAACATAACAGAACAAATACCAATATTTTTTTTCAAATTTCCTTCACATAAAAAATAAGGACACGAAAATTGGGGTTATTTCTCAGCATCGAATTATAAAAGGTTTCTACGAAAACACAAACACTAAATTAACTTAAGTAGAAAAATAAAATCCTCAACGTCGCACGACCGCGCAATTGTCAGTTAAAGCAACGCAGCGCCGAATCGCAAAAAGGGCTCCGGTCCTAAAGCTGGAAATCCTTCCGGGGCTGAAGTGGTTAAACAAATAATAATAAACCTCCTAAAATAAAAAGATGAATTCAATTAAATCACAAACACAAAAGCATCTTTGGAAAATATTAAGCTACGACTCTTTATTGGGGTTAAAAGCACAGGAATAAAAAATACACTTCCTTTAAACTTTTTTTTATAACCATAAACAAGACAATACAAGAATATTTGATATAAATAACAAACACCAAAGCTCAGTTACCAAGACTCAAGCTGAACAAAACAGTCCATTAAAGTCCTGAATCCCACTGTCCATCCACAATAGTGGGCGACAATACCTCCAGCAAAGGAAAGCCCTAGCTAAGACCCCATACACACTAATTGATTTTCTGCAGATTTTTGTCTTCAGATTTACCAAAACCATATAATATGAGGTCAAACCTTTAAGGCCCATACACACGACAGCCGTTTTGCTTTTTTCGTCAGACTAGTACATTTTTGTCTGTCAGCAAGGCCACATCCAATTTTCGGGTGGTGTGTACAGAAATCCAACACACAAAAGTCAAAAGTACAAACACGCACCCAGGAACGACCCAGAAGTGTTCGGTCGTGTAAACTGGCGATCATAATTCACATTTAACATTTAGCAATAGAAAAAGTGAAATGTAGTGTACATTCTTATCCTCTTTAACCACTTGCTTACTGGGCACTTAAAACCCCTCCTGCCCAGGCCGATTTTCAGCTTTCATCGCTGCTGCGCTTTGAATGACAATTGCGCGGTCATGTACACTGCACCCAAATGAAATTTTTATCATTTTTTTCACACAAATAGACCTTTCTTTTGGTGGTATTTAATCACTGCTGGGTTTTTTTATTTTTTGCTAAAAAAAAATGAAAAAAAGACCAAAATTAAAAAAAAAAAAAAAAACTGTTTCATAGTTTGTTATAAAATTTTGAAAACAGTTAATTTTTCTCCTTCATTGATGTGCGCTAATGATGCAGCACTGATGGGCACTGATAGGTTGCACTGATGGGCACTGATAGGTTGCACTGATGGGCACTGATACGCTGCACTTATGGGTACTGATAAGGTGGCACTGATGGGCACTGATAAGGCAGCACTGATGGGCACTGATGAGGTGGCACTGATGGGTGGCACTGAAAGGCACTGATGGGTGGCACTGATAAGCAGCACTGATAGGTGGCACTGATGGGCAGTACTGAGGGGCACTGGTAGGCACTGGTAGGTGACACTGATCGGCAGAACTGATAGGTGGCACTGATGAGACACTGATAGCCACTGGTTGGCAGAACTGGTGGGCATTGATATGTGGCACTGGTGGGCATTGATATGGGGCACTGGTGGGCATTGATAGGTGGCACTGGTGGGCACTGATAGGTGGCACTGGTGGGCACTGGTAGGCTGCATTGATGTGCACCTGTAGGTGGCACTGGTAGATGGCACTGGAGGGCACTGCTTAGCAGCAGTGCCTCTCCATGTGCGGGACCGATGTCCCTCTCTCTGTAGCCGGTGATCGGCTTTTTTTTCTCACGCTGTCAGCGTGAGGGAAGAAAAAGGCAATTACCAATCTCTTGTTTACATCATGTGATCAGCTGTCATTGGCTGACAGCTGATCACGTGGTAAGGGGCTGGGACCGGCCCCTTACACTGATCTGTGATTACACGAGTCTCATTGACTCGGTGATCACAGAGCGCACCGCGCACGCCTTGCAGGGGAGCGCAGTCAGCTCGTGCACGGGAGGACGTCCATGGATTCTGGTCCGTGCTGTAGCCGTCTTTTGGCTATAGTGCGGATCTGTAGTGGTTAATGTGATCATCATGAAGCTGTTTTTCTTATGATACTGATGTCTTTGTTACGAACGTAATTAAAGACATTTGGTCTGTAGTGATATAAATATTATTCCCAATATTCTTGTTGCCTGATTATTTTTGGAGGTTACCACAATACCATTATCCATGAGTTTTTCATATACAAAAACAAACTATGTTGGTGTCCCTTGGTAATTGTTACTATTTTTTTTATGTAACTGCCTACTTCAAACCTGCCATTAGAATAAAAAACATAGTATTCTTCTTCATATTACTCTTTATTGTGAAGAAAAATCAAGAATATAAATTAAATTAGACATGATATCTGTCAACCCAAAGAATGTAACTGAAACAAAAAGTGCATTATATGCAGAAAATGCAGAAACGAACAAAAATAAAAAATAAAATACACAAAAAAAATACAGAAATTAATAAAAATGATAAATGATAATCCCCAGACCATGGGTGTTGGTGGTGGTCATGTGGCTGATATTGCCACTGAACGGCATGCTGCTGTGGTGGGTGGGGTGGCTGTGGAGGTAATGAAGATAGAGGCACATACTCATAGATCTAAGTGTTATCTGTAATCTGGCCTCTCTCCCCTTTATTAAGCAGCTGGATCATCAGCTCCTCACACCTGCCTCTTTGGTATGGGTTCATGAGGCACAGCTTGCATAATGTTGCATAATGTTTTTGTTCTTTATGCATTCCATGCACGAAGAACAAAAACATTGTGTAGCAGACCCACAGCAAACCATAATACTTAGGTGAAGAAAATATTGTCACCTCATGTAGAAATTAAGCTGAATTCCTGCCAAGACACTGCCCCTCTCCCCCACAAAATATTCAAGGTATTTCTGCCTTAAATTCTGTGCATTTTGGGAGGGCAAGCCAGCAAGGGCATTCTCAATGTCCTCCATCACAAGCAAGAAGGACGTCCTTCAGCCGATGTACTAGGACCTGGCACTGCAGGGTCCATGTGACTTGGAAGGGAGGTGATGTAGCTGCTAGCATTTCTGCGTAGAAAATTGTGGAGGATGCAGCAGCCCAAGACAACATGATTGATCTTGTATAATGCCTGGTTTATTGGTGTCAAAAACAGCCAGAAACGATTGGACAATATGCCAAAGGCATTCTCCACCACCCTTCTGGCATGAGAAAGTCTGTAATTTAAGATTCTCTGCTCAGGGGCGAGGTTGTGCATAGGAAAAGGCTTCATGAGATTGTCCCCTAGAGCAAAGGCCTCATCTGTCACAAATACAAAATTGAGGCCCTCAACATTTTGGTTAGCAGGTGGCAAGTTTAGGGTGCCATTCAGGAGCCGCCTGTAGAACTCTGTCTGCATAATTACTCCTCCATTAGAGTTGCGCCCATTCTTCCCAATGTCCAAATAAAGGAACTCGTAATTAGAAGACACAGCAGCAAGCATCACTATGATGCAAAAGCCTTTATAGTAAAAATAATATGATCCAAAGTTGGCTGGTGGGACAATCATCGCATGCTTGCCATCAATAGCACCCCCACAGTTGGGAAAATCCCATTGGTGCAGAAAATGGCCTGCGACTTCCTGCCATTACTCTGGGTTAGAAGGAAACTGTGGAGAAAAGCAAAAAAAAACACAAAATTATTACTTCAGCACATAACATTGCAATCATATTTGACATAAAAATGCTTTGGCAACATAAAGATAGACTTAAAAGAGGATTTATAGAACAAAGTGTAAGGTCAACTTAGCAACTTCAGCACCCCCCTCTGGTGCCCCATTTGGCAAATTTCAGGGAGGGGAGGTAATGGGTAGATGTTTTGGATGGGTAACCCTCTCCAGTTCCATGAGAGCTTGCTACAGGAATAATGGTTTGTAATTTGGCCACTCCCTCCTCTATTGCCAGCCCAGGAAACAGGTAAGAAGTGTCATAATCTAAAGCTGGATAAACACTATACAATCTGAATCACATTTTACATTAATATTGAACCAAACAAATAATATGAGGTCAAACTTAGGAGTTCAAATTTGTATGTAATCAGGCAGGCCCTTACACTGCATGGTTTGGGTAATTATTAAGGAAATCTGACCACAAAAGATGGAGTGTGTATGGCAGATTCAAAGTCAGCAGAAACAGTATTTGGATCTGATGACTTTGCATTTTTTTTTTGGGATGGGGGAGTTCAAAATGAGCTTTGGGATAATAATAATGCCTCGTGCACTCTGCTCAATTTGTAACACACAAATAACATTTGCACTTTTTTTTGGGGTAAGGCCCAAAAGTAGCTAGCCAAAAACATTGTTAAGTTACCAGGCTAGGTGTGTTTGGACACAGGATAACATGTTGGGGAGGTTACTGTAGGAAAATAGGCCTGTAGCCCAAAAAACTAACTGTAAAACCTTACAGAGTGCATAAGGTCAAAGAGGACATTCACAACATATTCTAATATTGAAAACTATGTCTTCACAAAAAAGGAAAAACACATAGAATGTGGTATTAATATCAAACTTACCTTAATATAGTACTTCTGCAGCACTTGAAAGATGGCTGAGCAGGTCTCAGAAATAATGACTTCAAGAGCCTGGGGGGAGATCCCAGTAGTGAACTTCAGATGCTGGAGGCTTCTCCCTGTCGCCAGGTACTGCAAGGTGGCTATGAGCCTTTGCTCATAGTGATGGAAAGGCGCATGCATGTGTCCTGCTTCTGGATATAGGGGGACACAAATGCCAAGAGGTGGTTAAAGCAGGGATCCGTCATCCGGAGGCAATTCCTAAAATCATCAGGATTATTCTCCTGGAGCTCCCTTAACAAAGGCATATGACATAATTGCTCACTATTGAGCAAACAATTTTTGGTCCAACAACTCCTCTTTCTCCTCTTCTTGCAAAGGACTTGGGTCAAAGCGCGGTCGTACAACAATTGAATCATGAGTATGAGGCTTAAGAGTTTCAATCTGTATGCAATCAGGCAGGCTCTTGCACTACATGGTTTTGGTAAATCTGAAGGAAAAAATCTGCAGAAAATATAATAGTGTGTATGGGGTCTAAGGGAAGGGCAGATGGGGCAGTTGGTCTTGATTAAAGATCTAACTGCTGAAAATTACCTCAGGAGAAAGATTTTTAAAGGTGGGTGAGAGTCTTAATTGGCTGCAGGTTTTCCCTCCAGAACTTCCTAGTCAATCTCCGTGAATGATGAGCAACTAGCTGACCTGCTTAGAGACAGCTGATAAGTGAGTATTTTCCTAGATACAGTAAAGGGGAAAACCAAAATAGACAACACAAGAGAAACTGCCCGGTACCAAAATACCCTTGCATCAACTAAGCAGTTTTTACTTTAACTTTAACAAGGGGTGCCAGTGCTCGCAATCCCATGCAGACACTTCATGATGTTTGTGGCCCTGATAAGAACTGGGCAAAAAATGCAGGAACCAGAAGCAACCAATCATTCAATTGGGCACCACATTTAATGGAATGGAAAATGATCCTGTTTAACCACTTCAGCCCCGGAAGGATTTCCAGCTTTAGGACCGGAGCACTTTTTGCGATTCGGCGCTGCGTCGCTTTAACTGACAATTGCGCGGTCGTGCGACGTTGCACCCAAACGAAATTTGCGTCCTTTTTTTCCCACAAACAGAGCTTTCTTTTGGTGGTATTTGATCACCTCTGCGTCATTTCTGATCGCCGCTATAAACAAAAGAAGAGCGACAATTTTGCAAAAAAACCCAAATTTCTTACTTTTTGCTAAAATACAAATCCAAAAAAAAAATATAAAAAAACATTTTTTTTCACCGTTTTTGGCCGATTTATATTCTTCCTCATATTTGCGATAAAAAAATCGCAATCTGCGTTTATTGATTGGTTTGCGCAAAAGTGGTCGCGTTTACGGATGATGAGAATTCATTTTTGGGGTTTTTATTTGTTTTTTATTTTTTACTAAAAATGGCGGCGATCTGCGATTTTTAGCGGTACTGCGATATTGGGGCGGACATGTCGGAATGTATTGACACTTTTTTGGGACCATTGGCATTTATACAGCGATCAGTGCTATAAAAATGCACTGATTACTGTGTAAATGCCATTGGCAGTGAAGGGGTTAACCTGCAGGGGGCGCTCTAAGGGTTAACTGTGTTCCCTGGGCGTGTTCCTACTGTAGGGGGACTTGCCTAGCTGGGGAAAGGAAGTGGTCACAGCCTTCACTTAGAGGAAGGCTGTGATCACAGCCCTTCCCCCTCACACAGAGCGGAGGTCCGTGTTTACATACACGGACCTCCGCTCATTCACTCCGGGGGGGGCATCGCGGGTGGCCGGCGGCAATCGAAGCCGCCGCACCCGCTCCCCGTATGACGGCGATTCGCGTTACAGAGCCACATTGTCGCCGTCAATTGCCGATCAGCCGTCGGCAAGCGGTTAAAAAACCAAAAATAAGGAATGGTAAGAGGCAACATATTACATTTGTTCTTTTGCTTATATAAACATTCATGTGAATAGGTAAATGTACCCAGTGGAAATTATTGCATTTTTTTACATATTTGAACAATCAATCATTAGGTATTCGATCAAAACAGTGCCTACAAATTCAGGTGATAAATATAAATAAAAACACAATAAAATTCACCATTTCAATAATTTCTTTAAAGCAGAGTTCCACCCAAAAAAACCCGCTTTAAGAGAAGGTGACCCCCCAACATGCCACAATTGGTATATCTTTTTTTTGGGGGGTGACCAGGGACCCTGTTTTCACACTTCCTCCCCTGAAGCCACGGCTCCAGATTGAAGTCCACCTCCCCCCTCCCTCTCGGTGATCTTCTGGGACACGTCACAGGTCCCAGAAGATACGTCGGCCAGTCACAAGGCACAGCGCGACTCGCGCATGCGCAGTGCACACACTTATGATGCCGGCACCTCCGAGGGGAGGGGGCGAAGAGCAAGCCCTCGGGCAACCGCATGGCTGGAGTGAGGGACAGGTGAGTGTCCGATTATTAAAAGGGAGAAGCGCAGGATCTGGCGTGGAGTTCCCTCCTGCCCTCTGCTGCCATCTGCTGAGACAAGGTGGGGGTGGGAGTAGAGGTGAGGGGGGTGCCGCAGCTGGAGAGGTGCGAGGGCCGCATGAAATGGCTTGGAGGGCCAGATTTGGCCGGCGGGCCTTGTGTTTGACAAATGTGCTCTAGAGGTTAGAAGCTCAAAACCCTTTACCAGAAATGCCCTGTAGGCATTTTGCATAACAGTACTGGTATTTTTATTTTCCTTGCACATAATTAGGTATTATTTGCAAAGTACATTTTCAATACATTCATTAAGTTATGGCAAAATTCCATTGCAAAGTACACAGACTGTTTGCCTTTAGTAAATCAACCCCAATGGCTGCTTGTTTCCTGTGCACCGAAACCCCAAACCATATCTTTACAACACCATGCTTCACACCTGGTCTGAAGTTCTCCTGAAATGCTGGCTTCAGTTTTCACTGAACATGTCTACTGTTACTGTGTGGCTGAACAACTTAATCTTATATTCATCGGTCCACAGCACATTATTATAAAAGGCTGGTCTTTGCTGATATGTTCAATGGAAAAATGCTGTCTTGCTCTAATGTTCTTTTTGGACAGCTAAGCATTTTTTTCTGGCACTTTCTCTTGTAGATTAAATTGGTGCAATTTCTTTAGGTGCAGGCAGTTTGACACCAATTGTTGTAAGAGTTACATGCAGATTTTGCAATTAAATTTTGGGGTTCTGGGAGAGTTAGCATCACACATTCAGCTCCTGGACTGAAATAAGACCCCTTTTACACTGGGGCGGTTTTCAGGCGCTTTAGCACTAAAAATAGCGCTTGTAAAGCACCTGAAATCTGCCTCCCCTGCAGCCCCAGTGTGAAAGCCCGAGTGCTTTCACACTGTGGCGGTGCACTTGCAGGATGGGTAAAAAAATTCCTGCAAGCAGCATCTTTGGGGTGGTGTGGGAGCTGTGTATACACCACTCCTAAACCAGCCCTGCCATTGGAATGAATGGCCAGCGCTTCCAAAGCGCCTGAAAGGCGCTTCAGAAGTCCGCAACACTGGTGCTTTTAATGTCTTTTTAACCCCTTCTGGGGGGTTAAAAACACTCCACTAGCGGCTGCAAAGCACCTCTTAAACAGCGGTAAAGTGCTGCTAAAACTAGCGGTGCTTTACCGCTAACAAACCCGCCGCCATGGTGTGAAAGGGGTCTTACTGAGCTGATCAGTCCTGGTCAAATTAGCAGTAATGAAATCAGCGCCACTTGTAAATTATTTTTCTTACAGTGGAATAATTGATTTCAAATAATTTGGCGATCCCTTCTAGCCATCTGTGACTTCTTTTTTGACCCTTGGGGGGGGATTTACTAAAACTGGTGCACTCAGAATCTGGTGCAGCTGTGCATGGTAGCTAATTAGCTTTCAACTTCAGCTTGTCCAAAAAAGCTTTGGAAATAAAACCTGGAAGCTGTTTTCTCCAGTTTTAGTAAATAGCCCCCTTAGTGTCACAGTTGGTAGTCTTTTCCCACTAGGGAGCAGCCTGTCTAACTAGGATTTGGATATAGCAGATGGGGCCCAGGCCACGGAGGAAGAGACACAAAGCATCAGTGGAGTCTCAGATAAGTAGGTTACTTGGTGGCACCAAAGTTAAAGGACTCACTGTACATGCACCTTGGCAAAGGTGAGGGCCCTTAGAAGGACCAGGATGCAAGTCCTAAGGAGCCATCTGATTTTCACCAGTGCACCTCACAAAGAGTGATGTGTTTTACTTCTGAGGCTCCCAGGTCACTACCCCTTGACTCACCTAAACTGACAGCTACCGGAGACTAAGTACAGATATGCAGGAAAGAATCTTTTGCAGTGCAGGGACCCCGGGAACATGAGTCAGTAGAAGTTAACAGTCTATGGCAGGCAGGATTGCCAACTTAGAGACAAGAGCTTTAACAGTAGAGCAGGATAAAGGCCGAAGTTCACAGGGTCATAGGACAGGGCACAGATTCAAGTGCACAAGGTCACACTGGAACTGGATACAGTCTGAACTGCATGAGGTCACTGGGACATTATACAGACTGGAGTGCACAGGGACACTGGAGTGAGATACAGGCTGGAAGGATGTTGGGAACACTGAGGATTGCTGAAGGTACACAGAAGTGAAACAGAGGCCAGAAGGCAAAAGACAACAGGGATCACTAGGAACACACTGGAGCTGGTACCAGGGACACTGGGGATCATAGAGGAGATGCTCAGATGCACAGGGGGTCTGGCCACTAGCGTGAGAATGCTTTGCTCGAATGCTGAGCAACACGCACATTAGCTCTAAAAGATAATGCCCCTCTGTGATTGGCTGCAGCTCAAGCAAAACCTAGAGGTTGGCAGATGCCACTGACAGAAGAAAAGACCTGGTGCTGGAGCACAGAACAGGTGAGTGAACCACTTAACTCTTTTGATCTTGGCATAATGACACCATAAATGTCAATAGCAAAGAAACCCCCAGACTCTAGATGTCTGAGTTTTAGACCCCTTTCACACTGAGGCATTTTACAGGCGCTATTTAGCTAAAAAATAGCGCCTGTAAAGCGCCTCAAAAATCCCTCCCCACCCACCCCAATGTGAAAGCCGGAGTGCTTTCACACTGGGGCGGTGCGCTTGCAGGACGTTACAAAAAGTCCTGCAAGCAGCATCTTTGGGGCGGTGCGGTGAGTGGTGATACACCGCTCCTCCACCGGCCCTGCCCATTGAAAACAATGGGCAGCGCTTCCGAAGCGGCTGCACACCGCCCCGGTAGCGCGGCGCCGGCACTTTTAACCCCATTTTAACCCCTTGTGGGGGGTTAAAAGTGCCGCGCACCCGCCTGCATAGCGGCACCGTAGCGCCACTATAACAGCGCTAAATCCCCGTTGAGACTAGCGGGGATTTACCGCTACCGCCGGCCAGCCCCAGTGTGAAAGGGGCCTTAAATAGGACAGTTTCTACCTGCATACTTCCCAAGTAGGTTCTAATCATTGGGTCTTGACCTAAAATACCTGATTTCTAATTTCATGGATATCTGCATTTTCTTTAGATTCGATTATGAGAATAAATACACCATGTCAATTGTCATGTGTTCTTTGTTCAAATATAGCACCTTTGTCTTTAATAACTGCTGGAATAAAGATCTAGTGTCTGCCTTTCAAATATGTTGAAAAAGTCAACAATTTACATGGGCGTTTGAGATGTTTTCACATGACTGTATGCACACATGATGTTTTTGGACGTTTTTACAGCTCCTGTTTTTGGCTTTAGACGTTTTTCTCTACAGTCAATAACTCCCCATCATGTTATCCTATGCGCCCATGCATACATAGGCTGTTATCAACTGTTTTGGGCAGGGGCATTTTTGGGCTGTAAAAAAAGTCCAAAACTAGTGGGCTCTGAGAGGAGTTTTTCAGCTGTAAAAACTCTCAACCGCGCATAAACGCTCAAAAACGTGGCTAACCAGCATTTAACGTTTTTGAGCCATTGAAAAAAAAAACCCTCAGAAACACACAAAAACACTAGTGCAATAACTCTGAAAACGTTGAAAAACTTACCAAAAAGCTACTGACGTTTTTATAACTTTTTTTAACGTCCTGTGTGCAGGCAGTCTGCAGGCTATACTATAGTTTAAATACTTTTGTGGCTACTGTTCTATATACCGAATGATTAGTAGTTTTCTGCAGCTTGTGACCTATATAACCCTTTCACACAGCATAGCCATGTCAGTGACTTAACTTTTCTCCACTGCAGGTTTGGCACTACAATAGGACTCACCTCAATAGCACACTGATAAAGTCACCCTTCTGTTCACTCTGCTGTCAACTTCTGTTTGCATGATGCCCCCAAGCTGGTTAATGTTGTGCAGGAGATTAAAGGGGGTCTTATTAAGACAGTTTTGGGTAAATACCATAATTGCATAGTAACATATATTTATTTTTTTTAATAAACATATAACAGTCTTAATTTTTGTTAAAATCTGCCGGGAGTTCAGCAATTAAAGAACAAATTAGGCACAGACTAATACTTATGAGCAGTACCACATCCCTAAAGGGACATGATAATAAAAGAAACAGGGTGGTAAGACCCCAAAAGAAGATGTGAAGAGTTGGATTCTTCCCAGCACGTTTCACCTGGTGGGGCTTCTTCAGGGTAAACAAGAACCAAATTGGGATGTATGATCCCTTATAATGCCAAAAACAGGAGAAATTGATCCATGCTGTGAGAGCCAGAGATGCTGAGGTCTTTAACCTCCCTGGCGGTATGATTATGTCAGGAATTTTGTTCCAAAAGCGGTACCATTTTTTTGCATGGAAATTTGGTGTTATGTATTGTAGGCCTGCAATTCTTAGTAATTACTTACTTAAACCTGACCAAAGAATACTCTAGTAGACCTCTCAGATGTGATAAAGTTTGAAAAAATAAAATCATGAGTTATAATCTAATAAATAATATAACTTTTATTCAGTAATGTAATAAATAATGAAATTTGTCAAACAAAAGAAAATTCAGTAAACATCCTGGGTGTGGTAAATTTTGAAACATGGGACTGCACATAGACCAACGTCGCAATCAGGGCAATAGAACCTAGTTTCCTTTCGGATTTTTTTCCCATTCCCATCTCGCTTTGAGCAGCAAACAACGCACATTCTTGTAGGTGCTGCCTTTTTTGCGCTTGGCGGGATGTAATCCACAAAGTGACGACCAGTCAGCCTCTCTAGGTT
>BLSH010065610.1:321242-368301 GCA_018402905.1 Glandirana rugosa
TCTCTGGAACGCGAGGAGGTGGAAGACAAACTCCTACGGGGTGTCTACGAGTTATTCCAAATCAGGACCTCTGTACGAACCGGTCATGTAATGGAAAAGGGAGTCGAAGAAATCGTTCCGTCACCAGCAGAACCTCAACACAAACCCCAGCAATAGTACAACCTTATGACAAGACGTCGGGTCAGAGGCTTCCCTCCCCTAGTACGAGACGAAGTCATACAGTGTCAATCTCAACTCGCTTGGAGACCTTCAAGCCCAAGACGACCAGGCAGGCTTGAAGCCCTGTTTCAGGCCCAGGCCCAGGCCTGCCTTGGGCTTGCTAGCGTGCCTGTTGCTTGGTCCGTGCGATCGTTCGGGTTCCGTCCGGACCCGGACCCGGACTTTGTCCCGAAGTTCGGACGGACCAGCAGAACCCGAACTTCCAGAGGTTCGCTCAACTCTAACTGTGACATACTGAAGCAGAGCATGATCCCCTCCCTTCGGAGACTGGGCTGCAGAACAGTATTCCAACATGATAACGACCCCAAACACAACTCCAAGACGACCACTGCCTTGCTAAAGAAGCTGAGGGAAAAGGTAATGTACTGGCCAAGCATGTCTCCAGGACTAAACCTTATTGAGCATCTGTGGGGCATCCTCAAACAGAAGGTGGAGGAGCGCAAGGTCTCTAACATCCACAAGCCCTGTTATGTCGTCATGGAGGAGTGTAAGAGGACTCCAGTGGCAACCTGTGAAGCTCTGGTGAACTCCATGCCCAAGAGGGTTAAGGCAGTGCTGGAAAATAATGGTGGCCACACAAAATATTGACACTTTGGGCCCAATTTGGAAATTTTTAATTAGGGGTAGACTCACTTTTGTTGCCAGCGGTTTAGACATTAATGGCTGTGTGTTGAGTTATTTTGAGGGGACAGCAAATTTATACTGTTATAAAAGCTGTACATTTACTACTCTACATTGTAGCAAAGTGTCATTTCTTCAGTGTTGTCACATGAAAATATATAATAAAATATTTACAAAAATGTGAGGGGTGTACTCACTTTTGTGAGATACTGTATGTATATTTTCAATATATATATATATATATATATATATATATATATATATATATATATAGCGTATTGCAGGGCTCCAAATTTCAAATCCTGAGCTAATAGCCAGGCCTTAAGAGTTACTCGCCACCAGTTGCCCCACCCAAACCCCTACCCTGCCCCTTCCCTAAACACAAATTAAAATGACTCTCAGCATAGATGTCAGTGACCGTAATTATAACCCCTGGCATTGGTGTCAGTGGATGCCATAATACCTCGCAGCATTGGTGCCAGTGGACGCCATTATAACCTCCCACGCAGGATTTAGAGAATGCATTAATAACCCCCAGCATTGGTGCCAGATGCCATTATAACCCCCAACGCAGGTATCAGAGGACGCAGGAATAACCCCCTGCATTGATGTCAGAGGATGCATGAATAACCCCCTGCATTGATGTAAGAGGACGCATGAATAACCCCCTGCATTGATGTCAGAGGATGCATGAATAACCCCCAGCATTGATGTCAGAGGATGCATGAATAACCCCCTGCATTGATGTCAGAGGACCCATGAATAACCCCCAGCATTGATGTCAGAGGACACATCAATAACCCCCAGCACTGGTATCAGAGGCCGCATTTCCCAGCATTGAAGCCAGAAGATGCATCAATAAATGCTAGCACAGGTGTCAGTATTATTAACCCCCATCCCCACATTGGTGGTCAGTGGCATTGAAATGTAACCCCTCCCATGACCCACAATGTGGGGGGGGTTAACATTCATTGACATTACCACAAATGCAGAAAAGAGTGGTGGGTTAAAATTTCGCTGCCATGAGGATCAATGCGATGTGAAGGATGAGGGGGTTAACATTCACTGCCATTCACTGCCGTTAAGACCAATGCATGTGGGGGGGTTACCTTTCACTGCCACTGATCTCAGTGCTCCCTCTCCACTTGCCCTGAGCAAGATTCCACTCACCAAATGCGAGGAGGTGAGTTGAATTTTTGAGGGCTGGCGTATAGAGTTGCTACACGTCATATTGTAATGATGTTATTACATATTACCTTTCCTTTTTAATCTACTTCCAGTAAAATGCAACACAATATGGTTACCAGGAGCCTTTTTGTACACAGATGGAGTACAGAAAGCCCCCAGAAATGTAATTTCCTGCTTGCGTGATTGGCTCACTGATTTTCCCAGAAGTCTACACGAAGATACAAGCTAGATTTCTGGCATCCCCTGCAACTAAAATGTAATTTTGGTGAGATACTCCCCAAGGGAAATCACATCTAAAGGGATGCAGACCTTACAATTTTCCTCATTAAAGCCCTTTAGGTGCAGCAGCTGATTGATAATTATAAAGTCACTCCCATACAGATTCACTCTGACATGGACACAGACAAACAGCTATTCCTTCAAAATAACAAAAGGTAACAACAAAGTTTGTTAAAAACCTTGCAATGTACATTGATTGCCCAGAAGGGGAATGTCCTTTTTCTCAATAAATGTGGAGTTACTCTTTAAATGCCTCTTCTCAAGGCAAAATCAGTTCAGTTCAGCTGATCTTTCCCCATAGCTGAGTTCCTCCATGCCTCTTATCAGTTTGGTTGCCCTTTTCTGCACCTTATCCAGTTCTCCGATATCCTTTTTT
This sequence comes from Glandirana rugosa, assembly GCA_018402905.1. NCBI lineage: Eukaryota > Metazoa > Chordata > Amphibia > Anura > Ranidae > Glandirana > Glandirana rugosa. The sequence continues at coordinate 323,926 of BLSH010065610.1, forward strand.
GGAACTCCTCCCCAAAACTGAACTGCATATTCTAGATGAGGTTTTACGCTTTGCACAGAGTCAAGAATACATCCATCTCTTTGAAGTCTATACCTATTATAATACATACAATTTTGACCTTAGAAACCACAGGTTTGTATTTCCTTCTCCATCACTGACTCCATATGTCCTATGTAAATTTGCATAACAAAAAAGGTAATGAGATAATGTCTAGAATTTATTTTCTCTTACTAAATGTTGATAATCAATTATTTAATGCATAAATATTACATAGTATTTTGTCTGGATGAAAGACCTACACGAGTCTAAAGAGCAATCCTGCAAGACTAGAACTAACATTACAGGAGACACAAGGCAGTGGACACAGCTTAAAACCTCTCCTTTTAGCTGTGTCTTTGTTTCAATATGTGTTATTGCACACACTTCATTCTTCCAATCCATGTGTCTAGAAAACATGAGTCTTGCAGAGCAAACAGTTTGTAAACATCAATATCACAGCAATAATGGGAATCAATGACTTCTTTGAAGTAGGTGCATGACAGAAAAACACCACTGATGAGAAAACTGCTAAGTGTCATAGTTTTTAATCTATTAATAAGTATATTTTCAGCTGTGGCGTATAGTCTGGCATGCACATAGAAAAGCTGTGAATTCAAAGATTCTTTTTTATGTTATCTGTCTCCCCTTATTAAAGGCCACATGTAGGCAAGCTGTGCGTAAACTGGGCTGGAGTCTTTTGAAAATGGGAAAAAAAATTGAAGTAAATAAGAAAAAAATGAACTGTTCAAGGGGTTTAAAGATCACATTCAGAAGGCTGTGATCAGTTAATGGTCTAAGGTGGTAAGTGGTAAAGCTGAACTCCAGGCAGATATAAAAGGCAAATTAATGTACTTATTTATTTATCATTAGATTCAGTGGCATAATAATAGCCCAAAATCTGCACGGTTGGTATTTGGCCTAGGGGTAGAAGGAGCAACCATTAGGGTAGCTGTTGATGCAATTTAAACATTTTAAAGCAAAAAATCTATGTGCATGTGAAGATAACACATATCCATCACTGTATTATTAAGGACTGTAGAGGTAGCAGTTGACACTGGTAATGTACCCATGTGACATTTTGAATTAAGAGTCGATGACAGACATACAGGAGGAGACATCAGAATAATTTTACTAGTCATACATATCCTGTACAGGCTGTGCAGTAAGGTAAATATATTTAGCTGTCATAGGCCTCACTCACACAGGTGCTGTAAATCCTCAGATATACCCAGTGAAGCGAACCGTCTCAGATGATACACAGATGTAGCACCCTGGTCCTAAACAGGGCTGCTAACAAATTTAGTTGTGCTAGGTGGTAACTAGCCTGTCTAATTGGTAGGGGATCCACTGACTTTACCCTAAGCCTGGGTCTGGTGTAGTTCCTCTCTTCTGTCACAAGGTGGCATTGCTGCCTCTGACATTAGAATGATGGATTACAGATAGCACAGGTTATGAATAGATATGCTATCTCAGCCAATCAGCAGGGGTTTCTTACAGCCACGGTGCATGATGGGATAGTCTATTTATTTGGGAGGAGTCAGGTGATCAGTGTTTTTTTCTGCCCCAGGCTTTGACCTGGGGAGGCTTATTTGGAGCAGCAGCAGAGGGTTGGGCCTGAAGCCTGAGGCCTAACCACATGTGAGGAGGTTCTGCCTGAAGGAGAGCCGGATCATGTGCCAGCAGTAGAGGAGAAGCAGTTGCCCCAAAGGGACGACCACTCCTGTTACCATAGGCAGGTGTAGAGAGGATGGAGGTCTGAAGAAGTACTAAAGCAGCCCTTTCACTAGCCAGGGATGGTGGGAAAGCTTCAGCAGTCTCATCCGGGAGCCCAGCAGGAGGCATAGGTGCACCTTGAAGATTAGTAGCTGTGAGTAAAGCCAGGGACCCAGCAGGGCAGAGTGGGTGAGTGATCTTCAGTGAGATACTGTGAGATGTGAGTAGAAATCTACAGCGGGTTACTGTGAGTTACGTGTGCAGATTTACAGTGAAGCATTGAAAGGGAAGTTTTGCTATAGGAGACAGCAGTTGCTATGAAAATACAGATAGCTGCATTCAGCTTAAAGGTCCTTTTTTCTGTATCGCTGTCAGCCTACTTCTATTTTTGGCTGTGGAGTCTGCCCGTTTGCACATTGCATTTGCCTAAGGGTGCCCTGGCCCTTGACCCCCTCTCCCCCAGTTCTTGTTAAGAGACAATAAATCTCTTTTTGTTCATTTCAAAAGTGACTGGCGCCCAATTATTCCACCTTGCACTACACCCACCATGCCTAGTAACCTGCACCCTGAGGAGGATTGTCAGCTGCCCCTGACTCTGGAGGTCACCATCAGGCCTCTGGAGGGCGGGGGCATTGCTACACAAAGATGAAACAAATCTCCCTATATAAGTATTACATGTATATCTTCTGTCTTCAGCTGTATATATCTGTTAGAAGTGCAGATCATGTTAGGATATTTTCTCTTCCTGGTTATCATTGCAGTGAAGCCTGGGCACACAGCCAAGGTAGCCAAGATAGCTGATTGGAGGAAAGGCACACACCCCCTCTCCTCATAGGTATAGACTCTCAGCTCTGTCCGTTGTACAGTTCAGGGCTCTGCTAATCTATTTATAGCAACCTCCCCAACACAAAACTCCAGTTGCTTTTATCATATGTGACGGACTAAGTGCTTTGAAGAGAGATAATAAAACACTGCAGATCTATGTGCCCAGCTCAAATTTCATGAATTGGGTTTACATCCACTTTAAGGATTGTTAAGCTGCAATATATTACATTTTTTGTTTTTCAAGGACATTTCCTATTATTATGAATGATTCTTTTCTTTTTCCCCTCTCTCCCTTGCTCCCTCATTTACTTCCCCCCTTCCTTTTTCTACCCCACCCCAATACACACATACTTTTCTCCTCCTTTGCATTTTCCTCCCTCTTTCCACCTACAGTATTCCCTACTAATTTTTAAGACTGCATACCTAATGTGGAAAATAAACTTGATACATTTTCCCATATACAGCATATTAGGCAAACCAATTGAACTGCACATTTAGAACTTTCATAATTAATTATGATCAAGGCCCAGGTTTGTACAGTTAAATCCTTAGACAGATTAAGATGTGATTAGAAACAAAAAAGGCTTTATAGAAAAACTACCTTGGGATGGGATTGCCAGTACAATGAACAATCCTTATGAAAGCTATAGACAGTCAACACTGTCTCACTGCGTGATAATGGTCACTTCCCATAGTCGTTTAGTGCACCTCTACAAAGTCCAATTGCTAGTGCAGTCTTCCCAATATTAGTAGATTCAAAACTAGATACACACTCTGATCCTTATCATCTCTCTCATTCCTTTCTGATTACATAGCTGACATTTAGGCTAAATTCACACCTATGCGAATTGGATGCGGCTTACACCGCATCCAATTCGCAGGACACTTGAAAACATGTTGTTTTCAATATGTCCGGTTCACATATGTGTGGTGCATTCACACTCCGCATTGCACAGAAATCGTGTGCGTTTTCTGTGCAGTGCGGTGCGAATTCAGGCACATTTTGTTCAATGGAAACGCATCTAATTCACAGATGTGTTCCGCATTGAACAGGGATCTTTCCCCCTCCTCACTGCATCTCCCCAGTGAGCTGATGCGCTGTGAGAACGAAGAGGAGCTGCTGAACAGCGGCTTCTCTACTTCTCACAAACAACGGGGCTGGAATTTGCACTGGACAGGTGTGAATCCAGCCTTAAAGCGGTAGTAAACCCATGCATTTAACAGGTTAAAAACCAGTCACATTTCCGGCATGTGCAGGAAATGTAACACTCCCATTGGCTGTGCTCTAAACCAAACTGTCAAACCATCCAATGGCTGGTGTCATAGCTGATCACATGTGCAGCATCATGGCAGTTTTAGATTAAACAGAGGCCAAGATGGCAGCTTCCTTGGCTGAAAATGATAGGAGGGTTTACTACCACTTTAAGCACAAGTATTTGTGGACTAGACACAAGAGACTCTAATCAGAATGAGAGATCAGCAAACAAGAAGACCATCAATTGGTTGTGTGGGAGGCAGGGACTGATATTGAGCACCAAATGAACTACACAGATATACATAAAATATATATTCTTTATTCATAAGTTCTAAAAATGATGAGAGATCAGTGTTTTGCACTAAAAGGAACAAGCCATGTTGGAGGGTCTTCCAGCCATGCTTGAATATGTTGCATCGCTTACTGTGACAGTGGTTAAAAGACTTGTCATTAAGTCCTTATAGGATTAATGTCAGTTAGACAAACCCAGCCTACTGTCATTTGAGCTTGCCATGTCAAAAGAATCTAGCATTTGACAATTACCAAGGGAGTAAAAGACACCCAATGACAGCTGAAAATGAGATCCCCAAACACTGGCAAATCACTTGTCAGTTCCTGGCACCAGCCTTTCATTGACATCCATGTTGGCTTATCTCTCTAGAGAACAGGAACAATGAAACTTCACAGATCCCCTCTCCATCCTGCAGGGATTTTTACAAGCACAACTGTCAGAAGAAAGAATGTGATTGAATATTTCATTCCTCCGGAGCCAATCGATACTCAATCAATCATACCTCACACACATTAGCTAGCATCTGAAGCTTGAAGCTGCTCTTATAACTAGTTCAAATGTCATGGCTTTTAAATATACAAAGCAGACTTAATTACATCTAATTTTCTCATCATGAGTAAAGTCCACTAAGGGAATATGCCAATGAATTCTTCAAGGACCCTTAACCAGGTGATTGGTATAGAGGTATCGAGTTTATAAACTAAAACGCCACAGTCATTTTAGAAAACTGGAAAAGAACTCAACTCATTTGTTTCTTATGGGGGAACTCTAGAGAAATAAATAAACCTTTGTTTCCTCCATATCATATAGATGGGAGCTTGCAGAGCCTATCTTTAAACTGTGCTATGTGTGCTTTTTTGTAGATTCGTGTAAAAAATACCCTCTTCATGAAAGGGACTATTATAGGCATACTATCTGTGAAAAACTGAACCATTCAAAAATAACAATAACTTTATTATAATACTCTTAAGAAACAGAGCAACAAAAATTAAATGCAGCTACATCAAACGTGCATGAAAATAAAGTTGGAAGTATGCCGTTGCTCCCTGACGAGTCACCATATAGAGAGACCACCCCCGGACCGAGACCTACAAGGCCTCTGGGGCAGCCAATGGGCAGTGGAGGTCACCAGTGCATAGATATACTAATCGTTTGTTGCCCAGAAGTAGTATTGACCGAACCAGAACAGATGCGATCATTAAGAAAGTAATGGGAGCTGTTGGAGGGTATAAATACAATACAGAACAGCAATTAGCCATTTATTATCCAATCAACATAGCGTGCACAAGCAGCTCATCCGGTATCCTAGAGTGACACTTCAGTCTTTCTTATCCCTCCAGTCATTTGACCCCATCCAATCACCTCAATGCGGAATAAAAAGGTACTGCTGTATGCACAAGAAGTAATTTCATCTCTATGTTTTAAAATGGAACGCAGAGAGCATTTACGTTTCTATGTTGTGGCATGCTATACACGTGTTCTGCAGTGCACTATATATGTGCATTGGGGTGCTATTACCAATTAATGACAATGCACCACAATACACACTGTGGAGCTCTTAGTTACTGAGCTGCAGAAAGTGTGACTCGACTATGAGGGCTTACATTCATAGTTCATTGAGAGCTATAAGTACATGTGCCACGGTGGCAGATGGAACTTGTAGTTTATTCATTCACAGATCATTGTGAATGAATGACACAGATATGCAGGCAGAACCAGTCAAAGCCATGCCAATTTTAAATGTGGCAGTGGCTGCGTGGGAGAGGAACCCCTGCCCACTGTCATTAGGGATCTCAGGGAATGTGGGCTGCTGCTGCATAGCAACAGGTTACATATTACACCCTTTCAGGCAGCTGGCTCAACCTCTCAGCACGCAGCTAAGAGCCTGAGCCAGCCACTCCTGCCCAGGGCCATCTTTAAGGCAGGGCAAAAGAGGCAGCTGCCCTGGGCCCTGTCATTGTTGTGGGGCCCAAAGCAGCTGCCTCATACTTGCCAACTATCCTGGTTTAAATTCCCATTTCCCTTGAAGTTTTAGTCCTGTGCTATGTCCAGATATCTAAGTGTGAAGTGCTGTTACTAATACTTCCCAGCTCTGCTCTATTGTTGTGTGCAGATGACTCACCTGCATATCCTGTTTTACATGTCAATAACCGGCACTGATATGTAAATAGCGGTTGCATTCATATGTAAATAGTGGTGGCCAGCCCAAGAAAATGTTTGCCCTGGGTCTAATCAATATTAAAGACGGCCCTGCTCCTGCCCCTCCTCAGCCTGGCACTCCAGTGATCACTGGAGGTGCAGAGCAGAGAGCTGGTGATGGACAGTCAAGGGCTCTCTACTCACTGAAGACCGATAATTGAGTAATCAGCGGTCAGTCCTCTGGCTTAGAGTCAGCGGGGGAGAGCTTGCAGCAGCGGACCAATACTGCAGAAGGTAGGCATGTATGTATGTTTGTTTTCCCTCACTTCTCCTTTAAAAGGGCTGTAGGAAGCACAATTGAGGAAACCTTGACTTTTATAGAGACAGTAATAGCAGTGGGGAAGTGTAATGTAATGTGTCCTGGGGCATTGACTGTCTCCTGAAGCATATCCCGTCTCCAGCAACTCGTATAGCATGGTTTAAATTACTAACCACCTCCTGTTACAAATCTTCAGTCTCTGACAGTGTTCTGTAATATTACATTAAGCTAATATTCTATGCATTAATAAGTCAATGGTGTCTTGCGTATTAGCGGGATTGCAATAAAAAACATATGTGCTAAAATATCATCTATTGTGACCAAATCACACCTGTGAAAATTGCCTACGTATCAACATAGGATGAATAATACAACATAGAGTGAAAGTAAATTCATAAAAAGGAACATAAATAAATAATAAAAGTGCATTTACTCATAAAGTTCATATATGTGTTGACAGTCCATAGAAAAAGGGATGTATTCTCATGATGGCAACCACCTGTGTGACATCAAAATCCCTATGCAGCTGTCACCGTGAACATGCAGCAAACAATTGTGATGAATTCACCACCCACGGATAAGATGTACGCTTACCCCACAAAGTTGACCACCTATTACGGGTGGTCAAAATGCGCGGATGAGTAAGACCCCTTTCACACTGAGGCGCTTTTCTAGAGTTTTTGCGCTAAAAATAGCGCTTCCAAACCACTTCTAAAACGCTGTCCATTAATTCCAATGTACCTATTCACACTGGGGCGTCGTGCTGGCGCCGCGTTTAAAAAAGTCCTGCAAGCATGATTTTTTGTGCTTATTCTGAGCACTAAAAATAGCGCATTAAAAAACGGCCATATACATTGAAATGAATGTAAATCGCTTTAAAAGCGCGTTAAAAGCACCAGCAAAACGCCCAGAGGTTGTGGAAAGGTCAAATTACCAGGAGGTAAACAGGATGTGATGTAGGGGGTTGTGCTATTCAGTTAACACTAGCACTTCAAAATTCTTGAAAAACGCTTTAAAAACACATGTGCGTTAGCGCTAATTATAGCGCAAACGCGGTAATAACGCTTGATGTTTTGCACGTGTTTTTCCAACGCCTCAGTGTGAAAGGGGCCTAAGACTCCTCTATATTCCTTGAGGTATCCCGGGGTCAAACCAAATTGAAGGCAACCACATTAATGTCACAATGGATGTTACTCCTCTCTCCAAATAGGTCATACATATAAGCCTAGGAATAAAAGGATGAACATAGTGTGAGTCCGTAAAAAACAGGGGGTACATTTATTTAAGATTGCACTTACATCACATGAAATTGTTCAAGCGTGGTACTAACCAGAAACTCCCATGGAGTATCAAAATCGTTCTGCGTAGTGGTTACTGGGGTTCAGCCGTCGTCCGGCTGGTTTCGTCTAATGCAGACTTCTTCCCAGGGCATAGGCTTGCACTACCGTCACCGCCATATAAATACAAACTGTTGGAAGCCAGCCCCATTCGTATACCTCCACTTCTGGGATGATTAACCAAGCCTCATTCTGATGACACATATTAATTGGAGGAACATCACTCCAAGACTCATTTTGGTGATATGTAGCAATTGGAGGAATATCGCTCCAAGCCTCGCTATGAGCAAGGCTAGTGCATGCTTCTGGGACCTGTCAATCTCCCAATGTTCATGTTCACTGGCTAAAGGTGTCAGACAAACCCATCATCCATTGTGAAACCCGGAAAACCATTGAATCGGCCTATAATAAGAAGCCGGTTCCCATGTAGAAAATGTATGATATCGGAAGTGGCCGTATGCACGCTCAAAGTGAACTCCTTATTGAAATGAGCAACAGTGGGCCGGATTGCAGCAAATAAAACACAATAAAAATACTGAAAACAATATGAATAAATAAAAATACTGAAGATAATTTAGAAAGCTAAAATAGTAAAAAGCAGGTTTAGGAATTATCTAAAAAGCAGTTCACATCCTAGTCTATGTTAAGTTCCCAAGGGGCATAACTCTTAAGGAGATATATCCACTTGGTTTCAAGTTTGGATATTTCATAAACTTTTAAACTGCCTCTCCAATGGGGAGTGTAACTAGCTATCCCCATAAAAAGCGTTCCTGCAGGGTCTCTGTTATGTACTAAATCAAAGTGTCTTTAGACACTGGTGGTATTTGTACCCTTTTCTTATATTTGCTATATGTTCATTGAGATAGACCTGTAAAGCATGCGTGGTCCGTCCCACATACTGCAGCCCGCATTTGCACTGCAGTAAATATACTACATGAGTAGTCCTGCAGGTGATTAACGAAGTGATAGGATATATTTTGCTAAACGTATTGCTAAAGTGCAGAATTATGTGAAAAATGTAAGTAGCTCTTAGACATCATATCAATTTCTGTGTCCTTGTGGAGCTCCTTGGTTCTTAGGTTCAGGCTTTACACAGGACCTGAAGTCAGGATAAACCCCCAAACCCTCTGGTACTAAGCTCTGACCCTATTATTTACCTGTTAAATGTAGTATTTTAGTAGGTGATAGAGTTAATGGTGGGACATGGCCCTTTAGGCCTAAGGTGAAAAAGACCAACATGTGCATGCCCCATGAGCTGTGAACTACAACATGAAATGTCCCAGCTTGCTGGCTACCCCTACGCTTGGAACTGGGTGGAGGCTTTGGCATTTTTCAATAGAAAATCGTAAGTGGTCAAGGCTTTAAGTTTATCTAAACTCAAAACAAAACTGAAGCTTACCAGTCCTTAAAAATGGTGGACGTATTAATTTTCTTTCCTTTATTTTCACCTTGTAATCCTTCCAGCAACACACTCCCTGTCCTATGGTGACAATGCTCAATCCCCATAACAGTATCTAAAAAGGAACAGCATTGTTAAACTAGGAAAAGACTACAGAATACCTCCCTCTTCTCTTCTCCATGTTTTGTAGTCTAGGGGGATAGCTGGGAAAAAGAAAGCACAGAGAGTTATCAGTATACAAGATTTCTGACCGGATCAGGTATTTGTATGCACTTATCAAGCAGATGTAACTAAATGCTTTCAATTGTATTTCTAATAGAGCAAACAAGAACAAAGGAAAGGAATTCATTGTTAGGGTTTTCACCTTTTTTTTGACTTAGAGGGAAGTCTGTCTCAATATTCTAGGAGCTCCACAAAGACGTAGAGATCGATTGTGGTGTCTGCAGGTACCTGTTGCAGACTTCTAAGGTTTAGCACTGCTGTAGCCATATGCACTATTTAGGCCAGGGCAGGCTCACTTTAAGTATCATTATATACAGACAGAAGAAGGCAGTAATCAGATCTTGTTAAAATGGGCTTACTTTAAAATTAAAATTTCCTTTTGGAACCGGTTGTGACTTTTTTACTTACTTTAAAAAAACGAACCTCAAACCAATTAAAATAACAAAATGTTGCAATTTGCATCTCAATAGATATCTGGGGGGCTTTGTATTATCTTTACCATTTCTCTTTAGTCTAAAGATTGCGCCTTTCTCCATTTTTGCATTTTCCTCCCCTTGAGATGTTATATTCATTAGCCATATTGTTTGAGAACTGGAAATGACTAATAAAATGATTGTTGCGTTGCCTACAAAATGATATATTAATTTGACATTTCGCTGAACACAAATAAAGAACTAATGTGACCTGATTCTTTTTAGACTTTCTGTACTTTTCCAGTGACAAGACCAGAGGTGTCACGTGGCACTTTCAAGGCAACATGTGAGCCAGGGGCATTCTGGGAAATTAGTGCTTCAAAGGGCATAAGAAATAAGGTCCTGAGAGGCAGCAAAAAAGCAATTATAAAAAAATATTTTTTGAACAGAAATTTGAAGCTTTGTTTGCAGGTGATGGCGAAGTACAGCTTCCACGATCTACCAAAAAGCAGAGGATATATATTAAAATGCATTTTTCACATATACAGATTGACAAGGTTAATATAAGAGCTCATTTCTTTACAAATTGAACATTATGGGCATAGATGGGTTGGGCTTCATGTAACTGGGTGTAAGTCCTTTTTCTGAGTAGCCCTGTTCATGGGTTGCTGGGGGGGCCTTCGGTCCATCATCCTAACTTAGTAAGTAATATATAACCAGGCCAACGGGCGGAGTTCAGGAGCAGCTAGTGAAGTTGCAGTGAGTGGAGACCAGAGTAGTGGTGGTGAATGCATTTTCCTGGGAAGGACAATCATCTCACAAACTGTCATGTAGTGACATGGTGTACCACTTCCAACTGCAGAGAAAGCAGAGAACTACCCTTTAGGGTGCATTCACATGGGTGTGTAGCAAGCACTGCAAATCTAGCTGCAAGAATCCATGGATCAGTAAAGAACCGCGGTCACTCAGCTTAAAAGATATCTGTGACTGTTCATAAAGCCTGTGGTTACCTGGAGTTAGGGTTAGACGATTGTGGCTGGATGCAGACAGACTGCTTTCTTTCTGAGAGGTTATCAATACAAGTAATACCTGGGGAGCATGAACATTACAACCGGTTTGGGTCAGGAATGATTGGTGGTCTGATGGAGGAAGGTATGCCTGCTAGGCAGTGGTAGGCAAGGTTTCCCTGTTTCAAAAAAATATAGAAAAATTACCCACTCCGGATCTACTACTTCAAGACTATTACTTAATGGTAGGATAATCCTGGTATATATAATCTAAGCCAAATTTGCTACATCACTGGCTGGGAAGTCCTTCCAGTGCAGACCCAAGGCCAAAACCTTAAGCGCTTGATTGCACTACAACCTTTCATGAGGTTCACTGTGTGAGTGCGTCTGGGTTATGCATGTTGAGATGTATGAGCAGCTGCTACTTCCCTCCCTGTTTGAGACAACATTGTCTTTACTGATTTTAATATGTGAGGTTTAGTCTCTTCCTGATCCCTGATCCCTTTTTGAATATTTTATATCTTTTGTACTTCAATAAAAATAATAATCATTTTTTCAGCCTTGTTTTTTTGCTGTTCAGTGACCCATTGGCCGCTTTTCCCATTTAAGAGGGGGTTCTTTTCTTACCTTCCTCATATCCGGGGTTTTTCTCTTTAATTTAAGGTTTCCCTGGTTGCATGTGCTTGGAAACCTGGACCTGCATGTCTCATGGGCCTTAGTTGTTTGGAGGAACCCCTGCGGACTAGGCATGGAACCAGTGGAAAATGCAAAGCCTCTTGTAATTATGTAAGCGTATGATTCCTTCCATGGTCCTAGTCCCAACTTAAGTGGGGAAATAACGAACCAGAGAGATGGTTTTAATTCACAGCCTATCCATGGATATTCAGAGTTGTGTATAGATTTAATGAATGAAATCAAGGAACAAAATATGAGCACACATGTACTGTATTTAACACACCCCTATTGACCAAATCGGTTGGGTGATCAAAAGCATTACTGTCTGTAATAGTTTTCTTTTAATCAGCATCTGTTGGGATAACATCTTGAAAAAATGTTTAACCTGATGGGTGTCTCCAAGTCAGTTGATTATTAACCAGACATTAGTGCCAAGTAAGTCTATTGAGCAGAATTGAGCAGTCATTTTGTCCCCCATAATGCTTGTACAACAAATGGGGGTGCGTTGGTACCCGGGATGGGAAGAAACAGGCAACAATAAAAATATGGTCAGAATCTCTGAACCTCCCTTAAGCCTCGTACACACGGGACGATGATCGTATACAACAGGTCATATGAACGACCGTTGTATGCGAAATTGATCGTTCGTATGCGCGATTAGAACAGCCGACATACGACGGTCGTACAAGGGGAGTTGTATGAGCAGACAAGAAAACGTGGTCGTACCAACAAACGGTCATACGACCGTTGTATCGTGTGTACAGAGAAGTTGGTGCAACAAGTTGTATTGTGCAAAACACGCATGCTCAGAAGTCAGGAACGTCCGGATGCTAATTACATGCAGCTGAACGTTCTTTCTGTGGTCGTACGATCGTGTAGTGCAGTCAGTATGCAAGTTACATTATCCAACATACAATTTGAGACGTCTGTCGTCCTGTGTGTACGAGGCATAACTAATTTCTGCCATGTTTTGAGGGCAAGCCCTCTTCCTCAGAGGCTCTAAGGAGGAGTTCTTGCCACTGAAATGCCTCAGCATTTTGCACACTTGGGACAGTGACAGAAGTTGGCTGAGGGGTTTTATAGTTTGTCATCTGTATTTGGAGACCTGAGGAGATCTACACCTGGATGAATACTACATTTTATGCAGTTGTTTTTCAAGTATATTTGTGATTACTTGAAATTATTTATTAATACAGTTTTATTATAGGTTTTGCACAAGGCTGGTGTACTATCTTTTTGTTTATTGGTGTTGTTTGAAAATTTCAGTCTGGAAAGAGCTTCAAGGCCTTGATCACCATTGTTCATCAGCAGTCCTTTTGGAGACTGTAAATGTATTTGGGACAATCAGTTACCAAGAGGATTGTATGCTTATTTGAGTGCCGGTTGTGAGCCCCCAAAAAGACTTGCAGCTGTAATTGCAGTGAAAGATGGTTCTACAAAGTATTGACTCGGGAGGGCTGAATACAAATGCACACCACACTTTTCACATATTTATTTGTAAAAAAAAAATTTGAAAACCATTTATTATTTCCTTCTACTTCACAATTATGTGCCACTTTGTGTTGGTCTATCACATAAAATCCCAAAAAAATACATCTACATTTTTGGTTTTAACATTACAAAATGTGGAAAATTTCAAGGGGTATTAATAATTATGTATTATATGTATATATATCGTGATGGTATGTGAGGCGAAGTGGTCGCCTCGTATGCATTCATTTGGACTGGATTAAAACGGAGTCCAGTCTGGATTTTACCGCCACCGTGGCAGGGCTGGTTCCAGTCCGGAGTTTGTGGTCCACTAAAGTCCACCAGCAGGGGGCTTAAATAATCAGGAAGGGATCTCACTTTAGCTCTGACCTTTAACTCGGAGGGGAAATCTGAAGGAGCTCTGTGTCTGTTTGGACTTTAAAAAGACAAGGTTTGCATTTTGGCTTATGTTTTGTGGGTGTCAGGGGCCAGCCCCACACCATATAGTGAGGAAACTGTACTGTTTAGTTTAGCACTGGACGGCAAGGACTTGTTTTCTGTTTTGTTTGTTTTAACCTGCAAACCTATTTTCTAAATAAACCTGGCAAGCTGCCAGATTTGAAATAAAGTTGCCTGCACGCTGACTATTTTCCTCAGGAAAGATGATCCCCACAAGCTAATCTCCCACAATATTTATATCTAACATCCAATATTCTAATGTTTAGTAGGTACAGCTCTGTACACATATTTTTACACTAAGCACAAAATAGTTTATTTGTTTTCCCCCATTTTTGCGCAGCATTGTTGCCACAACATGTGAACAGCCCCCTCCAGCTGTATGATAGACATTAGGTGGGCATTTGGGGGTAGGTAAAACTGTGGGTCAACCACCTATTTTTAACCCCCTTTCCCTGCCACCCATGTGAATGAGGTCTTACACTGATTACTTAGCAGAGATGCACTTAGCAGGAAAAAATAGATATAGAATAGTGGTAAATTACTTTAATACACACTGCTGCAAATGAAGCACTTTCCAGCTCTGTACCTATAAAATATATTTCTCATTCACCACCTTTTATCCTATTATTTAAGTTGCGCACAAGTGTCAATGCATTTACCAAGGATTAATACACGGGTGGATATTTATAAAGGATCTGACACACACCCAATAAGTTGAATATTATAAAAAACAAACAAGAGAAACCAACAACTTTCCAATCTGTCCACATCAAGGGTGTGCCTAACAGAGCTGCCCATGTATTGTACTTTATGCTTTCTTTACATTTATCGACCTATTAAGACGGATGACAATATTGAGATACACCTAGATTTCATAATGCGTACAATTTGCAGATTCCTAATCATCATGTTCGTTTTTATTGGATAATTTTTTATACATAATTCTTTCTTTAAATGACACCCATGCCAAGATATCTGGAGGCTGCCAGTGCTGACCTTTCCTTATGAAAGTGCTTAGTTGTTGGGCTGCCAGGCTGAGCTGATCCAATGGCTTCAGTACCAAAGTCACTTGCCCGGAACAAGTTTGCACATCCATATAAGCTCACTCTAACTTCACTTGCAGCATATCTGTTCTGGGTCAGTGGCTCTGATATAATTTAAGCTAGAGATGGCCAAGCATCTAGCAGTTTCAAAAGTAAGGTAGCAAAGGAAGCCTACTTATACATAGTTTGCTTTGAACAAGGTAACTAGCAAGGTGTTATGTATAGTAACCAATAGCAATCAGAGAAAGATTCACTTTGAGGTCCCTTTCACACTTTGACAAGTCGTACCCCATGATTCCCAATGATAACCATTCATATCTGTGCGACTTCAAGTCGCACAGACTTCAAAGCAGTCCCTGTACTACTTTGGTCCAACTTTGATGCGAGTTGAGGTCCATAGACCTCAAGTTTACACAGGCATACCCTGAAATTGCGTCAAGATTGCAGCAAAATCGATGTAAAAATTGCGCGACTTTCAAGTCGTGGCAGTGTGAAAGGGGGCTTAGGCTGGCCATACATGGGTCGAATTTCGAGACAATTTTCTTTTGATAATCTTATCTAAGAATTTTCATTCGAAATTTGCACCATTAGTGGGCTGCAGCAACAGACGATTTTCGTGCGGCAATTTGAGTAATCAGGCATGTTGGAAATTTTTAAAAAACAAACGATTTTCTAAAAAATGATGGGAGAATTGTGTGAGAAATGAAATAGAAAAGAAGTGCACATGAGTGCAAGCAAAGAAAATAAAAAAGAAAGAGTCGAGGCTTATGGACCACCATTCCCATTAAAGTCGGTCCAAAGTAGTGCAGGGACTACTTTGAAGTTGGTGCAATTTGAAGTCGCACAGATATGAATGGTACGCACTGGAAATCATGCGGTACGACTTTGTCATGAGACTTTGCAGTCCCAAGACGCAGGACAAGTCGCACAAGCTTAAAAGGGGCCTTAGGCTCCATTCACACTTGTACGACTCCAAAGTTGACGCAACTTTGACCAGTGATAAAGGACAACTGTTGCATAACTGTTGGATTGTATAACATTCAGGTACGGCCCCTTTCACACTGCCCCAACTTGAAAGTCATGCGATTTTGCGGGCACAATGTTGACACGATTTTGATGCGATTTCAGGGAATGCCTGTACAAACTTGAGGTCTATGAAAAATCGCAAATCGCATGAAAGTCGGACCAAAGTAGTGCAGGGACTACTGTGAAGTCAGCATGACTTGAAGTTGTACATATATGAATGGTTGTCATTGGAAATCATGGGGGACGACTTGTCATGCGACTTTGAAGTCTAAAGTTGCAGGACAAGTTGCACAAGTGTGAAAGGGGCCCACGACTTTCATGCAACTTTTGAGGGTTAACATTGAAGTCTATAGCCCTCAAGTTGCATGAAAATCGGACAAAAGTAGTGCATGAATTACTTTGAAGTTAAGTCACACATACTGTATATGAATGGTTATCATTGAAAAACACAGGGAACGACTTGTCATGCCACTTTGATCTCCAAAATTGCATGATAAGTTGCGCAAGTTCTGACTACACTTAAATCTAAAGTTAAGGCTACCTAAAAAAAACCCTCCAAAATGCTTTATGTATGGATTTTGTGAATGTTAAGGCTAGGTTTCCACTGTTGTGACCTGAAAGTCGTGCGATTTTGAAGCAATTTTTTACCGTGATTTTACTGCGAATTTTGCCACCATTTTGATGTGACTTGAAGCAATGCCTGTGTAATCTTGAGGTCTAAGTCACATCAAAAGCCGGACCAAAGTAATGCACGGACTACTTTGAAGTCGCTGCAACTTGAAGTCGCACAGATATGAACAGTACTTATTGGAAATCATGGGGTATGACTTGTCATGAGACTTTGCCGTCCCAAGTCACAGCAAAAGTCGCACTAGTGTAAACCTAGCCTTATTTATTGTTGTACAGAATTACACATATGGGTACATTTATAAAAAACTGGTATGGCTGTACCAAAAAAAAAAGAAAAAACTGCAGACATGCATAAAGCACAACAATGTGGTATTACCAATGGGCATTTCACTCTCTTGGCTTCTGGATCCATAGCCAGTGGAGTGCAATAAAAGTGCATTGAGTTGTCTAAAAAAGGAAAAAAAGGGAGAGAGCCTGGTCGCATGATCTTTCAAGAGCATATTTCAGGCTTTGCTCCAATCATAGATTTTGCTTCATTGCATTAAGCAGACAGAACTCTGTCAACTACCTCTGGCTGCATACTGTGGCTTGCATTTTATGAATGGGCTGCAAAATGATAAATGTCATCCTGTTAGGTTTTACATCTACTTTAAATTAGGAAAACTTTGGCAAAGCTCAAAGCGTACCCGTGAGACCGTAAAACATTTTAAACTGACACTATCTTCGGATTTTAGGCTGGAGCATCTGACATCCAATCAACAGATCTAATGCTAGAGCTTTGAGACCCCACAATAGAGAGACATAGTACATGATGATGTCCGCATTTTCAAAATTATGATGATATCAGTGTAACACCCTCCTACACAGGCTGTTAGGTACATTTCGTTTGGGCTTCTGTTGTAGCTACAGGAGCCGGCATTGCTTTGTTTGGTATGCTCGAGGCTCCACAGGCTGGGAGTTTGAATACCTCCCCCTGACTCTATGAGAAATTTCTGGAGATTAGAGCAAAAAGATTCAAATACCCGGCCTGAATATTTATAAGGGCCTATCCAATCCCTGGGGAAGCATGCCCAGATGGTGGATGGGTGTCTGTTAAATAGGCTGGAACCCAGAGCAGATTGCCTTCCCCTGAGTGGGAATGGATTTGTGAACTCCTGGGGGCTGCTTGGCCTGGTGCACTCCTGGGCTGGACGTTGGACTGTTTATTAGGGCTGCATCCGTGTACTGTATGTTCTAGGACCCCATGAGTAAAACCTCTTCACTAGTGCTGTAGTTCTCCTGGTCCCCAGTTGTGAAACATGGACTACTTCAATCATCTATTACTTGCTTTACACTTTGGTCATGGCCCCCAGCTGTGCACATATAGACTGCTCTAGCTTGCTACTACTACTTACATGATTATTATTGCTAACACTAAGATAGAAGTGTCCTTAATTAGCAAACGGTTTCATTTTGGAGTATCCTACATCAGCCCTCAAATTTTCCACTCGCCTACTCGCATTTTGCGAGTGGAAAATGATTGCTGATGAGTGTTGCCTGAGATGAAAAAAAAAAAATCTCAGGCTCTCCAGTTGAATACACGGCAGTGATTACAACTGCTGGGGCTGGACGTGAAGATGACGTGGTGCTCGGCCTCTGAGAGTCATAGAGATGACCGGAGACCATCTGGTCCTTGGTCAGCTCTATGATAAACTTCCGCTGCAGGTGGATTCCTTCTCTGGCTCACCGATCGCACGGGCGAGCTGATAGAAGCACCGGAGGGTGGCGGGAGGGGGGCATGCTCCTTCCCGCCGCCTGTAAAAAAAATCAAGTGGCTGAACAGCCGCTATGATTGTTTTTACATGGCAGGGAATCACTGGCAGAAAAAGAAGCTACTGTATCTGAATGATGCCTGCAGGCATCATTCAGATGTAACCACTTAAACTCCAGGATGTCATATGACGTCCACCTAAGGAGAAGTGGTTAATGTGTAGGCTGAATGTACTAAGTTGATCGATCAATCAATTTGGGTACAACCAGCCTGCTGGATTAGCTTGTGATTATTGCAAACAGCTGCTATAGCACTAGCGATAATCACTGTCTTCTCCCGCCCCCGCCGGGAGCAGACAATAGCTTGGCAGGAGGGATCCCCCTGACAAAACTCTGTGTTGATGGGGGAATCGTGCAAATGTCTTTATTGCAGCCCTTGGCTTTTGGAACCTAAATCAACCCCTAAGCGTCAAATGACAAATGCCTGTGGGTGTCCCTAGGTCCTAAACACTCTTGTCTGGGGCAACTATAAGGCCTCATACACACGTACGTTTTTTGACGCCGGCATTTTCTGGCGTTTTTTGCAGCTCTCCATTTTAGTCAATGGCCCCATAAAAACGCCAACGTTTTTGAGCTGTAGAAGGCGTCGGCGTTAGAGAGCTGAAACTAGAACCCACGGCCAGCGCGTTCTGAAGCTGTAATGTTTTGGCATCTTTTGACGCCGAAGAACGCTCACTAACGCTGTACCGGCGTTAACCGGCATTTTTAGGTTGAAAAATAACAGAGGGCTGATTTTTTTAAAAAAAACTCCTATTGAAGTCGACGCTCAGTAACGCCGATGCATAACGCCGAAAAACGCTGTTTTTTTTTTCCCTGACGTCGGGCCCGACGTTTTGTTTATTTTTTAAGAAACGTCTGTGTGTATGAGGCCTAATGACTGAATTTACTTTTGCTTTTTTAAAAACTTTGTATGAAGTAGCGGTGGCTTTATCAGATTGCACTTAAAGTTCATCCTTGTAGATAAGAGGTAAAAGCACATTCCATTTACCTTGTAATTAAGAATGGGCAACAATCAGGCAATGTCATCACAGTATGTGAAGTTCTAACATGATGGACAATCTCTTTGTTCATAATACTCTTTTCTCTCTTGAAAAGAGAATCGGCTTTTCTCTATTGCATCTACTCATTGGTAACAATGTGAGAAGTGAGAGATGCTGTCATCACCTCCCATTGTTCTTGGAAATACAACTGCCCATTATTACCAGCCTAACAGATCATTCTTTCATTACATACTGATGCAAAAACAGGTCTTTCTTATTTCGTATAAAGAGGTTTAACATGCTTTGTGATACCTTCACTAGAGTGGAGGAGCCCTGGACTCCAGACTGAAAAAAGGATCAAGTCTAATAGAATACATTTGGATTGAAGCTCTCCGGTGCCTGCAGGACTCACTTTACCAGGGTCCTTGGGATATTAACATTGTGTGGGTTCAAATGTATTGTATTTGTCACAATAAAAGGTTCTTTAGAAGAATAACAAGTAGACTAAAGGCAAGCAATCGCATCTCCAAATAGAGCCCCAGAACAATAGTATATTGTCCAGATCCCTCCTGTACAATACATCTAAGCCCTGAAGAAGGGAGACCTCTGTTTATCTCTGACATGTGTTGGATGTTATTCATAAAAAGAACCATTTACTGCAACAAATAAAGTTCTATATCTGGACAGCTATCTACGGGGTGGCACTATTTCTCTCTTTAGCCTACCTCTTCATTACTATTCATTACCACTGCAACCAAACACATGGTAGGGAAGGAATTATAAAGTAATCTCCCAAAAGTGAGGAAAATGTCACCTTTCACCAGGAGAGGTGACCCATTTGACGGATTTCCTTGACCTCCTGTTTTGGTGACAAACTCTCCTCATTTTCCACTAGATAAGATCTGCCCTACATGTGGCAACAGTAGAAACTTAACGGGGGTTCTACCCCTGCAGGCAAATGAATATACAAAGCTTGTACTGCATAATAATGACACAATATTATTACATATTTTGTAATGACATACATCTGTTGTGACAGGAACAGTGTCCGGGCACGTTTGTCTCAGCCCTGGAGGGTGTGAATATGTGTGACATATAGGGAACTCCCTTTGTTTGTGGCTTTAGAGGCAAGTCCACAAACATTTTCAAGTGTGCATTCGATTAATAAGTGATGTTACTATGCTAAATAATCTGTACTTCTTAGCATATATTTATTTTCTATTTTTAACCACTTCAGCCCCGGAAGGATTTCCAGCTTTAGGACCGGAGCACTTTTTGCGATTTGGCGCTGCGTCGCTTTAACTGACAATTGCGCGGTCGTGCGACGTTGCACCCAAACGAAATTTGCGTCCTTTTTTTCCCACAAACAGAGCTTTCTTTTGGTGGTATTTGATCACCTCTGCGTCATTTCTGATCGCCGCTATAAACAAAAGAAGAGCGACAATTTTGCAAAAAAACCCAAATTTCTTACTTTTTGCTAAAATACAAATCCAAAAAAATATATAAAAAAACATTTTTTTTCACCGTTTTTGGCCGATTTATATTCTTCCTCATATTTGCGATAAAAACAAATCGCAATCGGCATTTATTGATTGGTTTGCGCAAAAGTGGTCGCATTTACGGATGATGAGAATTCATTTTTGGGGTTTTTATTTTTTTTTTATTTTTTACTAAAAATGGCGGCGATCTGCGATTTTTAGCGGTACTGCGATATTGGGGTGGACATGTCGGAATGTTTTGACACTTTTTTGGGACCATTGGCATTTATACAGCGATCAGTGCTATAAAAATGCACTGATTACTGTGTAAATGCCATTGGCAGTGAAGGGGTTAACCTGCAGGGGGCGCGCTAAGGGTTAACTATGTTCCCTGGGCGTGTTCTAACTGTAGGGGGACTTGCCTAGCTGGGGAAAGGAAGTGGTCACAGCCTTCACTTACAGGAAGGCTGTGATCACAGCCCTTCCCCCTCACACAGAGCGGAGGTCCGTGTTTACATACACGGACCTCCGCTCATTCGCTCCGGGGGGGGCATCGCGGGTGGCCGGCGGCAATCGAAGCCGCCGCACCCGCTCCCTGGACCCCCCCGGACACAGTGAGCGCACGCGCGCGCGCGCTCACAGTGGCTCTGTATCGCGGCCGCCGTCGTATGACGGCGATTCGCGTTACAGAGCCACATTGTCGCCGTCAATTGCCGATCAGCCGTCGGCAAGCGGTTAAAGAGTTTACAGAAAATGGTAAACCGATATTAAACCGAAAAATAAAAATTTAATATATTGCAGCTTTTTTTAAAGGACAAAAAAAAATAATATGTGCACATTTTTTGCAGGTAAAAAAATGTGCATTTTTTTTTTTTGTTTGTTTTAGGAGCCTGGAAAGCATTGCGCCAGTGATCAGCAGATAGCTAATGCCATGCAGGTCTCCTGCAGACTGTCAGTGTGATCTGTCTGCCTGTAGATACATCGTACAGGTAGGCAGTTTTACAATGACAGGAAGAATCAATGAACTACCACAGCACTCAATAGCGACGTGGTAGGTCATTGAGAACTACAAGCCGACAGCTGCAAAGGCTATCGGTAGCTGTACACTGTAAATGAATGACACAAGCAGAGCCCCGCATGGCCACACTTTCTTTAGATTGTGGCAGTGAGTGGGAGGACAAGATCCCCCACTCTTTGCCAAAACAGGGGATCAGGTGGGTTGCGGAGGCCCGTACATTTGTAACATGTTACACCCTAAATATGTAGAGGTGAACTTATCCTTTAACCACTTGCTGCCCATGTTATAGCCAAAAGACAGCTACAGCGCAGGTTTAAATTGCCGGGACATCCTCCTGTTCTCGTGTGCACCCTGGGGTCCATGAAACTCGGCTGATCATAGATCAGGTAAAGGGCCAATCACAGCAGGCCCTTACCACGTGATCAGCTGTCAGCCAATGGCAGCCGATCATGGAAATAAGCATGCCGGTTATGGTTTTGTCAGTGAGGGGAAATAAGCAGCGGGTTCTGTTAGAGGGACTGCTAATGTGCTGCTAATCAGTGCCATCTATCAGCCCCCACCAGTGCCACATATCAGTTCCCATCAATGCCCACAAGTGCCACCGATTAGTGCCCACCAGTGCCACATATCAGTGCCCGCCAGTGCCACCTATCAGTGCTGCCAATCAGTGCCTCATCATCAGTGCTGCCTAATAGTGCCCATTAGTGCCGCCTCATAGTGCCCATCAGTGCCACCTCATAGTGCCCATCAGTGCCACCTATCAGTGCCCATCAGTACCGCCTATCAGTGCCATCTCTCCATGCTGACTATCAGTGCCCATCAGTGCAGCCTATCAGTGCCCATCAGTGCAGCCTCATCGGCGCACATCGGTGAAGGAGAAAAATTACCGGTATGGAAAATGTTAAAACAAAATATGAAAAACATTTTGTTTTGTTTTTTCAAAATTTTTTTTTTGTTTGTTTAGAAAACAATAAAAACCCAGTAGTGATTAAATACCACCAAAAGAAAGCTCTATTTGTGCGGAAAAAAAAAATGATAAAAATGTCATATGGGGACAGTGTTGCATGACTGGGAAATTGTCATTCAAAGTGTGACAGCGCTGACAGCTGAAAATTGGCCTGGGCAGGAAGGGGGTATAAGTGCCCAGTAAGCAAGTGGTTAAGCTTTTTTCCTTTATTTTCCCTCTTGGTGATCTAACCAGAGTAGGTCTTTCATTTTTCAACTTTATTTACTAGACAAAGCTGTCCAGCAAAAGTAGAAGTTTGAGATTTGAGACAAACCTTTTGCCACTGACAGAGTGCTTACAATGGTCAGCTTTTATTAATTTATGTGAAAACTTTGCGCTTGCAGGACAGTAAAAAAAAGTCCTGCAAACAGCATCACTGGGGCAGTGTGGGAGTGGTGTATGCACAGCTCCTCCACCGCCCCTGCCATTGAAATGAATGGCCAGCACTTCCGAAGCGGCTGAACACCAATTCGGAAGCGTCTCGTACTGGCGCTTTTAACCCTTCTTGGGGTTAAAAGCGTCCTAAGACAGGAATTGTGTTACTGACTAGATCAGCAGGTAAAGATAAAGGGAAAATAAAGAAATAAAGAAAACAAATGCAGCCAGCACGGTTAAGACCTGGAATGATGCAATATGCAGTTCAGTTTTGGGCACCAGTTCTCAAAAAGGATATCGGGGAACTGGAGAAAGTGCAGAGAAGGGCAACCAAACTAATAAAAGGCATGGAGGAGCTCAGCTATGAGGAAAGATTAGAGGATCTGAATTTATTCTCTCTTGAGAAGAGGATATTAAGTGGGGATATGATCAACATGTACAAGTATATAAGTGGTCCATATAGTGAACTTGGTGTGGAGTTATTTACTTTAAGGTCATCACAAAGGACAAGGGGGCACTCTTTACGTCTAGAGGAAAAAAGATTTCATCTACAAATACGGAAAGGTTTCTTCACAGTAAGAGCTGTGAAAATGTGGAATAGACTCCCCCCAGAGGTGGTTTTGGCCAGCACGGTTGATTGCTTTAAAAAAGGCCTGGATTCTTTCATTAATGTAACTAATATAACTGGGTACCAACATCTTTAGGTAAAGTTGATCCAGGGTGAATCCGATTGCCTCTCGGGAATCAGGAAGGAATTTTTTCCCCCGTTATAGCAAATTGGATCCATGCTTTGCTGGGGTTTTTTGCCTTCCTCTGGATCAACTGTGGGTGAAGGATTGTATATGGGATTATTTGGTTGTATGTGTATATGTGTGTGTGTGTATGTATGTGTATGTATGTGTATATATATATGTATATATATATATATATATATGTATATACATTTTTTTTTTTTTTTGGTTGAACTGGATGGACTTGTGTCTTTTTTCAACCTGACTAACTATGTAACTATGTAACTATGTAATATATGACATTTTTGTTTTAGGTTTAATACTGCTTTGAACTAGAAATGAAAGCAATGTTTTTCCTCATTTGGAGCAATCTTTACCAATGTTCTTTGCCTATGAAATGACTGCTCTGTAGCAAGAATTCTTGATATAGATCTCAGTCATGTTCTGGGTAAAGGTGGCCCTACACATAGCAATTTGTAGTCAATTTAGATATGAGCTAATGCAAACAAGCGATTTAACATTGATTAAAATATTGAATGATGCAACACACATAGTGTTGTTCCACACTTTGAGATCGACTTAAAACATCAATAAAAATAAAATCTTTCAGTTATAAATCTTAACAATATATTAAAAATGATCAATAAAAAAATAAGGAAGTGTATACAAATGAGCATAGATGCACTATACACCAGATGTATAATAAATCAATTTATAAATGTAAAAGTCCATAAATCTTTATCTTTACATTAGTCACTGCCATAAAAATCAGACAACCATCCAGAGTGCCACCACCTTATGAAATAGTACTCACCATATTATTATGACCCCTAAAATACAGGGAGGTCCAAATGTGCTGAAACGCATCCACTATGGTATCCAGTTATAGCAACTCCTCATTCACTCTGAAATCCAAAGCAGTCTTATATAATATAAGATGCTCCAAAATACAGAGAATAATTGCAGTACTGAAATATGGCTTTGCATTTATAAAATAAATAAAACCAAAGAGAACTCACATATTCATAATGTAACAGCACTCTATACTGTAAGTACTTCACTCATATGCCTCATACACACGGTGCAACGTTCTACAAACACATGTCCTACTTTTGCCCAAAATCGGCTGTTGTGTCTAGTCTACTGACAGGAGTCAAGTAATCGTTCAACAAAGCTTCAACAAAGCCAAACGTAGAGACGTCTTACGAACATCTAAAGAGGAAGTTCAGGTGAATGTGATTTGTGAATAAGGAACGTAGGTTTACACGAACGGGCTCTTCCGGGCGTTCCTGACGTCCGAGCATGCGTGTTTTGCACGTACATCTTTTGTTGGGCCAGCTTCTCTGTCCACACGAGTCCACAGTCATACAACAGTTTGTTGGCCAATAAAAGTTTTCTAGCCTGCTCATCCAACTTCTGATGTACGACTGTTGAATGTTGGTTGTTGTAATCGCGCGTACTAATGGTCGGATTATCGTACAACAAGCTGTTGTACGACCGTTGTTGTACAACAGTTGCACCGTGTGTACAGAGCATTAGACTTAAAGTAGAACTATAGGCAAAACTTTTTTTTTTTCCATTTTGAATAGAGTAAGGAAGGGTTATAAACTTTTTTTTCGCAATCTGTGTTCCATTGCAGAGATTTCCCTTCACTTTCTGTCCCATAAACAAACAGGAAGTGAGAGAAAATCCCTGCAAATTAAGGGAATTCCTTGGGGACCCCCAGGTCCAGGTGTTCCCATTAGAAGATTTCCCCTCTATTACTTTTCTGGGGACAACCCAAAATGTGGGCTTTTCTTTTACTTTCATATCCAATAATAATAGTAAACAGGACAAATAGGGAGGTTGTATCTCCTTAACAGGGACGCAGACAGCAATAAAAAAAGCTAACAGGTGTTTTAATTCAGCTCCACTCTATCCAAAACTTAAAAAAAAAGTTTTTCCTTTAGTTATACTTTAAAAACAAGCTGAATTATGACAGATACTGACAAACAGTGTTCCGATTTGAATTATGTTGCCCGTGCCCACACTATACATTTCATCATAAAGATTCAGGGGCTATTAAAAACAATCAATCAATCTGAACTACAATTGGTTCTCCAACACTCGTGCAGATATTTGTTTGGTCGATCAAAAGAGTTTGACAAAATTCCACAATGGTTGATCAACTTGACAGAGTCAAAATTGATCTAGAGCTTGCTAAATTAACTGAATGAAGGGCTGTTGGTTTGCAATTTGTATTCAATGCAATCAGTTTAATACAATCAGGTCGATTGAATGATCATATTGATATGTGTGGCCACCATACCAGTTCCTATGGACTGCAGTGGTGGCATCACAATCAAATTACAGCATTCTTCCAATTCTGATGCCACCACTGCTCAAAATGTACATTGAAGGTGGAATCGTCCAGTGACATTAGTCCTTCTCTGCAGGGGCGTATCATGAAAATAGAGGACCTGTGTGCAATCCCACACTGCACCGATCATCCCTGGCTGTCAACCAGGGAGAGATCATCCATGGGTGCAGTGTGGGTCAGAGCACAGTGAGCCCCCCAACCCCTCAGGGTCCGTGTTCAGTGAACACCCTGCACCCATGGATGATACACCACTGCTTCTCTGCCTCTCTACCCTGCCCGGAGGGGATGACTGACAGCATTGTACTTTCCTCTGTCATGCCTTTTGATTTTTTTCCTGAGCAAAATTCCTCCCCATATTATATGGCTACATCACATTACCAATTGGAGCCTTTGCAATCCTTTTTTAGGCTCTATTACAATAGAGAATAATATAGGCAAAGTTATATGGGAAAATATTGGACAATGTAATTGTATTTTCTTTTTTTTTTCATGTTTGTAATGGGTCTTCTCTACTGAGTTATGTTTTTATTATGTTACTTTTACTCTATTGGTTGAACTAGATGGACTGTTTTCAACCTGACTAGCTATGTATCTATGTAAAGAGCAATTTTAAGAAAAAAGAATACTAATTTCATCTAAGAACCTTTACCACTTTGGCAAAGCCTTAATGTTTCTGTATAGCTAAAACATTTTGGGCCCCTTTCACACATACGGACCGTTTGTCTGTTTTTCATCCATCCGTTGATGGATGAAAAACAGACATCAATGCAACTCTATGGAAAAACAGATGACAACGGATGATCATTCATTTGCATCCGTTTTCATCCGCTTCCGTCAACATCCGTTTTTTTTGAACGGATGAAAGTCCTATTTTTCTTCCGTCAAAAAAACGGATCGGATGAAAAACGGATGTAAATGGACGAACGGTCAGTTTTTCATCCGTTTTTGCATTGGTAGTGGATGTAAAAAAAAAAACTGATGAAAAACTGATGACCACAGATGAAAAAACAGATGGAAAAAATGGATGAAAAACGGATGAATACTTCATCCATTATCATGTGACGGAACTGATGAACTGATGAATGGTCCGTATGTGTGAAAGGACCCTTAAGCTTGAGTAGGGAATGGTTAGAAGCTTTCACTTTTGTATGGGGGCATGCTAGGTAGATTCATCATCCCCATTTACCCTAGTGACCATTGTCACCAGGACAGTGATGGGAAACCCAAAATTGTACAGTTGTCACCATAACAGTTCTAAATCCTCTAATAAGGATACTTGTTCCAGTCACAACTGTTGGCAGGGGAATATCCTCTCACTTTGTATCTCCAGAAAGACAAAAGTCAAATGAAATCTCCTCAGCTGGCCACATACAGCAAAAAAACACTTCCTTACTCCAAAACTAAAAGAAAAATTTGGACTCATTTTTCATACAGCTTCATGTTGTGTCATGGAGTACTGAGCAATCTTCCTCCTTTACATCTACATTGCTATTAGATCTACTACAGGTTATAGTTCTTATTAAAGAGTGTAGTGAGGTCTGGAAAAGCATAATCAATTCCTTTCTGAATAATCCGAGAATGCATAATCAGAATTCCAGGATGCCTCAATGAATGGAGGTGGGATACATGGTCTGCAGTGTCACAGGCTTGACTATACCAAGAACAGGGTACAGGCGACCAAAGGGTGATACATTATAGTGCAGCATGTTGTACTCATTACATTTTTGCATGCTCCCCATAATTCTCCAGTAAGGCACCCTCATCCTGTAAAGTATTTGAAATATGATAATATATGGAGACTTACATCAGTCCATCTCTTTCCTAATATAAGCAGGGTAGTAGCTGTTTAAATCAAGTCCTGAAGTCAGTGTGATTGTCATTCATGCTTTTTATAACCATTACAGAATGAATATTGCAAATAGCATTTGCAATCTAGATTACTATTTTGTAGGCGCAGGTCTCACATTTTGCAATCTTTAACAGTTTATTTCACACTCTTTTTCCCAAGAGAGCTTCCATTTTCAAACTCACAAATTTCAGCCTTTTCATCTTGAAATCTCTTTTCAGCCAAAAAATACCACATTAGCAAAGTAGAAAAAAAATCACATTAATTGCTTTAGCAGTTTTTAGTTTTTAT
Organism: Glandirana rugosa; assembly: GCA_018402905.1. Taxonomy (NCBI): domain Eukaryota; kingdom Metazoa; phylum Chordata; class Amphibia; order Anura; family Ranidae; genus Glandirana; species Glandirana rugosa. The sequence goes on from BLSH010065610.1 coordinate 352,082, forward strand.
GCACTTTCTTGCGACTTCTCAAGCATAATCAATTCTCTTTAACAGCCTTCACTCTTTTAAAACAAGAGTATCTTTGGTTAGAAGAAATAAATCAAAGATTAAGAGAGAAAGAACCTAAAAGAGAACTCCAGATCAAACATAAAGCAAATTATTTGTGAACTCTAGCAATGGGCTTCTCTTATTTGCTACCTTTTGGTCTGTTAAATATACTATTGAAACCTTTTTGTTATACAGCATCTGTTCTATAAGGGCAAAAAATACCTGTGTCTTGTGCACTATTGCTGTCATCTCTAATTAGGGAGTGTGGACTGCAGTACTGGCAAGTGGATTCACCGAAGAGAGCTCCAACCGGTAATCCTGATAGTTACATCCTGTGCACGCTTTCCTGCTGCCGTTTCTGCTCTGTACCTGGTACTTCTACTCTCTGCCCCTCACCTCTTCCTCTGCTGTAATTGTGTTTCCTTTGCCTCATGGGTGGGACCTACTTGCCCTGCATGTGCGGGTTCCTCTTCTTGGGTACGCATGGGACCATGCATGGCAATGTTCATGTGAACTCAACATTAAGACACAACCCCGACTTAGAAGTGAGCTGTACACCGTTCTCAGCTGTATGACAACACGGTAAAATGCACACATTGTCTTCCAAAATTTAGCATTTAAAGTGGGACATCACTGAACCTGTGTCTCACTCCAGCAGTCCAACACTCCTCAACCACTCCCAGTGACAGAATGGGGCCCCACTGTGCAATGAGTGTGGACCTCATGCTTGCACTTATTAACTGTTTACTCTCCTGTACCTGTGGCTAGGTCTATGGGGTCTCCGTTCCACGAATACGGTCCCAAAAGCTATGGGGCATTGACCGCTAGGGTGGGAGCCTGACCACTGGCTCCCTCGCTACCGGAGGACCCGTTATTCATACCTGGTACCTCTCTCTGCTGTCTGGCTGCTATTACATTCCCACCAGTTTATGGTTACTCAAGCAACTACACACTTCCCTACGTGATGACCTTACATTCCTTCCTCTTCACCCCGTATGTGCTTACAGGCCCTGTTCTTTTAGTTACACTATGTACCTCCATGCACCCCTGTTGTAATAACTTCAGACAAGGCAAGAAACCGTTGATCAGATTTTACTGAACATTTTGGTAGTACAGTCCAGGAGCATAACAAACATTTAGCAATGTCTCTTCCTAACTCTCTAACAGTAGGCTACCCAGTGCATACCTTCCCTTCTGAGTCCTGGTTCAGGTGTTCTCCCTTGATGGGCTTGCAGGTTGCTGTGAGTTACATCTATGGTCTTACTTCCCATCCAGGCCACAGCAAAAGAGCACTAGAGCAGGGCCTTCCCCTCTTTATTTACAACATAGGGTGGAGGGGAGAACCCAGAAATGCACAGGAAAATGCTAAGCTTTGCTTAACCCTTTTCCTTCTGGGCAGACTGAGAATCTAACTAACTCCCCACCAACACCCACTTATACTAGCCATGCCTCATAAAAACCTTACAGCAGGGTCCCAAGATAGCTGCAAGACCCCACACAACAGGAAGACATAATGTGATATTGCAAAGGTGACATTTCAAAAATTGCGTACAGCGTTTGATCTTATCAATAATGAATTTTATAAATATTTACAACTGTGCCAGGCACTACAACCACTGTACCTAAACTGCGAGATCTTGTAATATTGTCATATTGTGCATGCGTCGGATGAAATGCAGGAATTGGTCTAACAACCTGGAGGTAGCTTGTGGGAGTGGAGGATTGGGTAAGTAAAACTGCTTTTTGTGATTCCCCAGACCTAGTCCTAGAACAGCATTTAACCCTTGTACTGTGGGGGCAGCCCCGTTGCAAGGAATCATTTTTCTTTTCCCTAGTTCCGCTTTAAAGATACATCCTAGATAATTTATTCTGCATTTAAATAAACCAAACATGGGAAGCTAGCGTGAATGTAGCCTATAATGCTTGCACTTAAAGTGTTACTAAACCCACAACAGTAAAATCAGTCTGTATATGCAGTAAAGCATGCTTGTTATACTCACTGTGGAACCTAAGGGGTTAATCCTCTACATTGTATATAAAAGCTATGTGATCCTGTCTCTCTGATCCTTCTCTTCTTCCATTGACTGCAATCCATCTCCTGATATAACAGAGAATTAGGGGACAAGCTGCACATGCTCAGTTTAGTGTGTATTGTTAGAGGGTTTTTTTGGTTTTGTTTTTTTCTTGGGAGAGTGCATGTGATCAGCACAGGGCCAATCAGCACTGTCCAGACAGAGGGTCAGGGGTTCTGCAGCCTTATAGGGCAACCAGGAGAAAATGAAATCTCTTCCTACAAGTTTTAACCAGACACTGATAGAAGTCACAAGACTGCTCTGACTGCTGAAAGTATTTAGCAATTTATATTTACTAAAACTATAGCATTTCCATGTTATACATACTGTGGGAGACCAGATATAGAAAATTCAGGGTCCTGGGTTTGGTAACACTTTAAGGCCTCATACATACAGGGTTTTTTACAACTTAAAAACGCCTCTGCATGTTATTCAAGCTGTAAGTGGTAGAGGCGTTTTTAAGCTCCAAAAAAACCCAGGACCAGTGTGTTCTGAGGCTCCAGCGATAGAGCTGTAAAAACGCAGACGCCAGTAAAAGCTCAAAAACGCAGCTTAACGCAGCATGATGATCTCACTTGCGGTGTGACTTGGGGTTCTTTTGGGGTACCAAAAAGAAAAAAAAATATTTGCGTAGGGTTCCCCCCCAAGAGATAGCAGACCCTTCGGTCTAGTATGGATTTTAACCACTTCAGCCCCGGAAGGATTTTCCCCTTTAGGACCAGAGCACCTTTTGCGATTCGGCACTGCGTCGATTTAACTCACAATTGCGCGGTAGTGCGATTTTGTACCCAAACGAAATTGACGTCCTTTTTTCCCACAAATAGAGCTTTCTTTTGGTGGCATTTGATCACCTCTGCAAATTTTATTTTTTGCGCTATAAACAAAAAAAGCGACAATTTTGCAAAAAAAAAAAAAATACAAATCCAAAAAAAATATATAAAAAACAAATTTATTCACCAGTTTTGGCCGTTGTATATTCTTCCTTATATTTTTGGTAAAAAAAAAAAAGCAATCGGGTATTGATTGGTTTGCACAAAAGTTGCCGCGTTTATGAACAATGAGAATTAATTTATGGGGTTTTTTATTTTTCTTTATTTTCTTACTAGTAATGGCGGCGATTTGCGATTTTTAGTGGTACTGCAACATTGCAGCAGACATGTTGTACAATTTCAACACTTTTTTGGGATCATTGACATTTATAAAGCGATCAGTGCTATGAAAATGCACTAATTACTGTGCAAATGTCACTGGCAGGGAAGGGGCTAACAGTAGGGGGCGCTCTAGGGGTTAACTAAGTTCCCTGGTATGTGTTACTAACTGTGTGGGGGCTGGGCTGAGTGGGGGAGGAAAGTGATCGCGGCTCCTATATACAGGAAGCCTACAATCACACTCCTTCTCCCCTGTCAGAACAGAGATCCATTGTTTACATACACGGACCTCCATTCTGTCACTGCGGGGGAGTTATCGCGGGTAGCCAGCAAACATCGAGTCCACCCTACCTGCTCCCTGGCTCCCCCGTAACTCAGTTAGAGTGCCTCCGGCGGCGCGCTCACAATCCGCGATCTCGCAGACACCGTCAGGTGACGTCGGTTTGCGATATCGAGCCAAGTTGCCGCCATAAAGCCACGGCGGGCGGTCGGCAACTGGTTAAGCGGAACCCCCACACCAACAAAAATGGTGTGGGCCCCCCCCCAAAATCCATACCAGACTCTTATCCAAGCACACAGCTCGGCAGGTCAGGAGAGGGGGGGACGAGCAAGCATCCCCCCCCCCTTCCTGGACCATACCAGGCCGTATGCCTTCAACATGGGGGGTGGGTGCTTTGGGGCAGGGGGGCCCTGCGCCCCCCACCCCAAAGCACCTTGTCCCCATTTAGATGAGGACAAAGGCCTCTTCCCGACAACCCTGGCCGGTGGTTGTTGGGGTCTGCGGGCGGGGGCTTATTGGAATCTGTAAGTACCCTTTAACAAGGAGGCCCCCAGATCCAGGCCCGCCAACCTATGTGAATGAGTATGGGGTACATTGTACACCTACCCATTCACCTAAAAAAAAAAGTGTCAAAAATAAACACACTACACAGGTTTTTAAAGTATTTTATTAAATCAACTCCAGCATCTTCTCCCTCTCCGGTGTCTTCTCCCTCTCCGGTACTTTTCCTCTCTGTGCTGTCTTCTCTTCTCCCTCTTCTGCCTGGTCTTCTGTCTTCTTGCTCTTTTACTGGGTCTTCTCCGCTGTCTTCTCCCTCTGTTCTTCTTCCGATGTTGACTCTATGCAATCTACCGGTGTAATGCTGGCTCCACTGTGTGCAAGGAGTTATATTGGCATGGGGCGGGGCCCCATGTCATCCAGAGGCCCCACCCCATTTTGTCATCACCGCCCGGGGCATTATGGGGGCGGTGTTGTCGGTACTAGTTTTACAGCTCATTTTTCATAACGCCCATGTGTATGAGGCCTAAATCAAATAATCTGCATGGGCACATAGCTGGCTAATAATTGGTTAACTGGTGACATTTGAATTCCTCTCACCTCATGTACTCAGGTGGATTTGCGCTCCCAGCACCCCCTCTAAGGATGTCCTAGAATGCAATCAAGATCCCATTAGATTTGTTCTGTATTAAAGTACAGCAACTGGAAAAAATAAAGGCTTAAAATGCAACACAAAATGCATTATTTAGCTCTCCTAGTTCCCTCTGGAACAGATTTGGAAGCTGATAATCAGCATAACACCAGCAGCTATATACATCGATCTCCATGTTTTGTCCATGAACCCCAAGGATTTTATTGACAACAAGCTGACCTCATTGTATTTTGCTGGAAGAGACATCTACATGATCATTCCACTTCCATTTCAATGAATTGAAAATGAAAAGCAGTGGCAGGAAAACTATACTTAAAATACTTTACCAGACTACACTGTTACCATTTCAGTGATGTTTAAAAGTAATATTGTACAATCATTTTTTTCATACAAATTTGATATTGTATGCAGAGCAGGTTCTTGTCTTGCTCCATTATGCCCTTACAAGTTTAACAGAATAGGTAATCGGCTGATAGATCAGACAGGGAGCAAGGGCTGGGTCACATCTGTGCAATGAGGTTTAGTGCCTGTTCACACAGGGGCGATCCGACTTGAGTTGCTTCAAGTCGCCACAAGTCGCTTGACATTTGAAATCCCATTGAAATGAATGGGAGCCGTCTTAATATACACGACTGAAGTCGCTCTGACTTCAAGGCGACTTCTGAAAAGGTTCCTGTACTACTTCTAGGTGACTTCTATCTGAATTGTGCCCATAGGATTCAATAGAAGTCGCCTCCAAGTCGGATCCCCATCAGCATGGAAGCGACTTTACAGTTAAAAGAGTAGAATTTATTTTTAGGCAGCCCCCTCCCTCCCTTCTCTGATTGGTCTAGGCAAAGTCGCCTGGCAAAAGTCGTGTTGTAAAGTCGCCTGAGGTCCTTGAAGTTGCATTGGAAGTCTCGCTGAAGTCGCGCTGAACGTCGTGCTGAAATCACCTAGCAAAGTCGCGCTGAAGTCGGGTCGCCCCTATGTGAATGCAGGCTTAGACCTCGTTCACATGGTGGGTGTATTCCGGGTGCTGTGCCATGTTTTCCCGCATGGAGATACACAGGTGTTTCATGCATCCTTATGCAGGCAGCTTCAATAATGTAATTTGGGAAGCAGAGGCTGCACGGACACAGCCGTTACTCCCAACTTGACATTCGTGTGGGTATAGATGGGTGCGTGAGAGATGCATGCACCCAAAGGAATGTCAAATTGGGAGCAGTGTCCGCGTGTAAGAAGGTGCTTAATAAGGTACTGTTGCTGTCTCTGTAATTATCTTTCCAGGTTAAGTGTATTTTCTGATGTGCGAGTTGCACTGCTTAGTTAATGTTGCCCAGCAGAAGTGGTGCTGTCTGAGAAGTAAGAGTTAACTCTTCTGGCCATGTTCTCCCGGGCTTTTCTGAGAAATACTGCCCTGTGCTGGACAAAACATATACAAGAGGAACTTTACCTAGGTCAAGGGTTCCTCGGGGGTTCCTGTTTCTCTCTGCATAGGAAGAGAAGTAGAGTGCTACTGAGGATGTAATTGCACTCTGTCATTTTACCACCCTTTGTGATAGCCCAGTTGGGGTTCCAAGGAATAAGGACTTATGCTGCAGAATGGACTAAAAGACTATCTCACCTATTTAAGGTATGACTACCTCATAGGGGCAAAAGGTAGCACACTAAAATGGAACTTTGTACAGGAATGTGTACGGAACTGTTCTTCTTTTGTATTATTTAACTACTTCAGTAAAATGACTTTGTTGTGATTCAATTTGACTGGTCTGGAGTCACTCAAGCAATTCCTGCATGGCGTATCCAAAGAACAGGGCTTGACAAGGGATGGAGATCAGTTAGTGAAGACAAAGTACAGAGGTCTAACATACAGAGAAGATATCCAGATGTGGCTATATTGCTGTTGCTAATGACTACAGTACATAGTGTCTCATTCCATGTATGGAGGGGTTAATGCATTTTTTTCTCTTTATTTTGTATTTTAACTTTAAAATAAAAAAGTATTTTTACATATCTATGTTTTCTACTACTCTGTGAAGCACATTTATATTCCCATTGTCCATAAACCCTTACCCCGTTTGATTCGGTTTGAGGGGTTTAGAGGTGTGCTTTAAGATACATCAGTGCCCAGAGTACTGCATTAATACACAGCCAGCCTTCTAGCTTTGCTAATACACAGTGCCCTTCTCAAGGAGGTCCAGGGTAGCTCTGTTACAGATGAAAAGCTGGAGGCATCCCTGATCTGTAGACACGGGGGGCTTCCAACTTGAACTGAAGTACTCTGGTAGCAATCAACAATCGGGGAGGGGATATCCATAGTACTTGGGTCTCCCAAAGAAGCCGCATACTATTAGACTAGGCTCCCAAATAGTTTTGACAGTGGAGGGCCTCTCACCTGGGTGCAGATCAACTGCCCAGTTACCTCGGCCTCATTATGTATAGCCTCTCTGAGCTCCTGAGGGAAGGAAGCTGAGTACTATACTCTAGGAGTGTCCAGGAACCCAAAGGGGTTGCCGGAAATGGAACTAAAGAGGCCTGTCCTGCTTCAGCTGCAAGACCCTGGGCTTTAACAGGATCACCCAGGATGCTGTGATATCCCTCTCTCTGACTGCAAGTGTACTCATCAACTGGGATGGGGAGAGAGAGCAGACAGTACTGCAGTTGGCTGCAGCTGTGGCCGAAGCCTTGCCCACCATGGACACCAGATAGGGGAACTGTGATTAGCTGCAGCCACAGCTCAGGAGAAGCAACCTCAGAAGCTGCAGGTTGCCTATGGGAGAGGTAATTCCCAGGCAGTGAACAAATAGAAAATAGTTGGACTAAAAGTCTCAGGGGACAGTGTTGTTCAGGAGTATAGATAATTATGGAGAGAGTCAGAGGAGGTAGCTGTGCTGCTTGATGCTCCTGCTAGACCTGTCTAGAGACTGTTGCTGCCATGGGGTAGATGAACCCATGTGGATGGATGAAGGACTACAGTGGTGTATGAGAGACTACCCAAGTGGAACCCTGTTATGTTTTCGATGTCCAGATCTGCAGTGCTGTGGGACCGCTCAGTGTGCTGCGAGAGAGAAAGCGTCGGTATGGGGGATACCTGCTGCTTCATCTGGGGTCGCTGTTGCTGTGTTCAGGAGTGCTACCATCACCCTCAACCCACAAGAGTCTGCCTGTCCCTTTCTGGAACCTTTAGGATTTGCCTTTTGAAGGGTTCTTTCCCCATTTTGTTGGGATTATAAAACCCTGTTTAGAGCACTCCAAGGTAGACTTTGTGCTCCAGCACTGACCACCGACAGCTGTCTACAGCAATGGGAGTGTGATATGAGGGGGCTGTGTTTTTATAACCCTTGAGTATATCTCCCATACTTAGGGCATCTCCTTATGTCAGTGCCTAGGAAGTCTAAACTTTGCACCTTGAACCAGGTTGTTGGGAACAAATTACACATGACTCTGATATTATCTTGTTTGAAATTTGTGTTATTGCATACACTGTTTATTGCCTCTATTATTTATTTATTTCAGGTACTTATATAGCGCTGTCAATTTACGCAGAGTTTTACATATATATTGTACATTCACATACCCTCAAGGAGCTTACAATCTAATGCCCCTAACTTAATAGATATACCAGGCCCATTTTAGACAGAATCTAATTTACCTACTAGAATGTCTTTGGAGTGTGGGATGAAACCCACGCAGGCACAAGGAGAACATGCAAACTCCAGGCAGGTAGTGTCATGGTTGGGATTCAACCCGGCAACCCTTTTGCTGCCAGACGAAAGTGCTATCCACTGCACCACTGTGCCGCCCATTAAGCCTCTGTTTATTGGTATTATTGTTGTTGTCTTACTCAGCTGGGCGTGCTGCCCAAATAAGCAACCCTTCCTTCAGCCTCAAGGTGTGTCAGAGAGTGGGGGACCACATTGTGAGTCCTAGTGCAAGAAAAACCTGTTGATTCTTCCAGAAATCTTGTCAGCTGATAATTTCCCCATTCTGATGGTGCTGCACTGTTACCAGTTACATTTAGCTATCATTTCCAGCTATCTCTGAGGCATACAAAACACCTCCCCTCTATGTTGTGGAGAAGAGGAAGAGGGATGTTATTGCAGTTCTGTCGTAGAGCGACAACACTTCTTCTCATTAGACACAGTAAGGCGAGTGAGCATTGTTACTGCAGGAAGGAAGTGTGTTACTGGCAAGATAACCAGATGAAAATATTGGGAAAGAAGCCTGAAAAAAAGATGCAGCCATCGCCTCTAAGGACTGGTAAACTGCAATACATTAAATGTTTGGTCTTGGGTCTAGATATGTGTTAAAATAGTAATGTAGGCATGTTCTCCCTTGGGAGTGGCTGGTAGTTGTGGTTCACCTGCCCTCAATCACACTATGTCCACACATCCGGAGTCACGGAACAGGCCAGTACTTTGTTTTATTTTATTTGAGGGGACAAAACTTTGATGGGGAAAATGGTTAACTGTGGGATGCCCAAAAAATCAGATCACGGGACCTTCTATATACATCTGCAGTATATACACTCCAAGTTCCTCCAGCTCAATCACTTGCTGACCATTCCTCCTTCCTTCACTCCAGCACACTTCTTAATTTCCTGGCCTGAAATGTAATTTATCAGGCCATCATGACACTTCTTCCTTCACCCCAACTAGCACATGGTGAGGCCTGCACTTTTACCAGCAGGACCTCTGAACCACCCGTTACAGGTAAGGGCCACAGGCTCTTGATTGTGAAGCCACGGACCCTCCATTGTGTAGCTAAGTACGCTGGTGCTAGTGGGGTATAAGCGGACTACAACTCCCAGCCCATCCTCTTCCAGGCTGCTCTGGCCTGCTTTTCTACTCAGTGACACTCCTTCCCCTGACTGGCTCCTCTGACCTCCACGGACTGTCCACTATCCTCTCCCAGCCTGCTTCAGCCTTCTCACCCAGCTCCCAGGGTCTGTCACTCACTGACAACCAGTGGATCCTTTAAAGAGTCTCTGAGAATGTAGAAATCTGCTGCTCTCTTGCTTCCTTGTGCTACTCCGGGAATCAACTCCACTCCTGGCTGCACCCAAGCCTCCAGGCCCCAAGGTCACCCCCCCAGACTGGGGGCTCCCTCCCAGGTGAGGCCTGCTCCACAGCCTCTGCTACTTTCTCCTCTCTTCCACCCCGAACTCTCCTCCCACCTGCTGGCAGATTACTGTATTTAAGGAGGCCTGCCCCCTGCCAATCCAAATTGTGGATTGGTCAGGGCTCCTTGTCACACATCAGAAAGTGACACCTTCTCATCCATCCCCTTTTCCAGAGCTTCCCTAGCTCAAAAAGGGAGGAGTATCCAAGGGGTGTTCCTTCCTGCAATTTCCAGCCCTCCCTGAGCCCCTCCCCAGCCCAGATCAAAACAACCCGACCTGCACCCACTGTCAGGCCTGACTAGATTTTACCTCTCCTATCAAAAATCTACAAAAATAGAGCACCTATCACTATGGGGCGCTACAGTAATATCATTTCAAAAGTGTTTTTCAGTCTTGCAGCTTTATTAAAATAATACCTGCTAGTCCTGCCATGATGGTCATTGTTCAGGTAGTTCCTGTCATGGGGTCTCCCAGTTGTGCTTCTGCTTGTCACCCAGGCAAACGTGCCCTTCATTTATCCACTGTTATATATGCTCCAACTTGGACACTCTCAAATATAAAGTTAGGACCACAGTAATCAGAGGAGCCTTGACATGGGCACTGCAGCTTCCACATATTGTCATGACACCTGGGGTCAGGTGACAAGTGCACACCGCTGGGGTGCGAATCGCACCGAGAGTTGCAAAGTGCACCACTAAGGTTGTGGACCTATAGCTGACTGCTGCTAATGAGTACGGGAAGAGGGGCCCCTGGAGCATGGACATTGGAACACAGGGAGCTAGTGCATTGGTTTCCCCAGGGCGCGGAGTCTAAGAGCCAGTAGATATTCGCCAGAACCTCTGGTGGTGAGGATGGATTTGGCTGCAACTGGATCCAGGTTGCGGCCCTAGCTGACTCTCGGCGGCTACAGGTGGAAGAGAGGAAGCAGCAGCACAGGAACAGCAAAGGATAGTCAGCTGCCTAGCAAAGGGTCAGGGCCACCAGCAGACAGGAGAAACAGAAAACAAGCCAAAGATTGGCGTATCAGGCAGGCAGGGATAAATAGAGAACAAGCTGAAGATTGGGTTATCAGGCAGGCAGGGATAGTCAGAACATGCTAAAGATCAGTAACCGGAAATAGACACAGAGCATCCGACAGGAACAACCATACACGAAGCCAAGCACACACAACATTGATCGGCATTGCAGACTTGCACTGCCAGGTGTTATATAATGTTCCTAATTAGGGCCTGGGGTGGAGCTCAGCTGAGGAGGGCTACTAAAGCACACAGGTGAGGGAGGCACGGCCTCTAACTGGACACATGAAGCAAGGTAGGCAACAGACAAGACATAAATGTTACTGTGGTTTCATGACACATATATTTCCAAATGTATGCAAGTTTTTTACATGAATCTTTAGACAAGATCAATTTGGGTTTTATTTGTTTGTTTTTCTAGGCTAGCTGGTAAGTGTGCGATACAATTCTGGGGCGGACCAAAAAAGGGTCCTGCACGAGTTTGATCTGAATGCGATGTGAATTCAGCCATACTATCTGTATGACTGAAATCGTATTGGGCAGACATCACATGTGATCTGCAGAGCAGTGCGGTGCGAACCACATGCGATGTCTGCCATCGCAGCAGTGGGAACGGGCCCTATGAGCACAATCTTAATATAGCATACATTACTACACCACTGCAGTATATTAAATACTTTATTGGCACATGCTGTTTATTTTACTTTCAAAACTCTCTCTGTACACCCCTTACAAAGTCTCTTTTTCCTTGAAGTGGTTATAACATGCAATATGAACAATACATATCCCTCTATATTGTGTCCATGTCTCAATCAAGAGCACTAAGGGGTTGATTTACTAAAACTGTAGAGTGCAAAATCTGGTGCAGTTCTGCATGGAAACCTTCCAGGTTTTATTGTCAAAGCTTAATTGAACAAGCTGAGGCTAGAAACCGATTGGCTACCATGCTCAGCTGCACCAGATTTTGCACTCTCCAGGTTTAATAAATCAACCCCTAAGTGTAATTTCTCTCTGCTCCCTCGTTTCCCTGTTATTAGTCACTTCTGACATCTTTTTCCTGACACCAAGAGATAAAAAGGTCACAGAGGAGCAGGGGCGTACCTAGAGCATTTGGCACCCGGGGCGGATCCTATATCTGGCACCCCCCCCCCCCCCCCAAAAAAAAAATGTAAAAATACCCACGAAATTTATAGATAGACAGAGACAGACCTCACCTCAGAAGTGACCTAGACTATTCTAAAGGGGTAGGAAAAATTGTTTTTTTGTACTGCACTTGGCTCTTGGGTGTGTTGCTCAGCTGCCCCTCTTAATGCAACAGCAACACCCAGTGCCGGCCTGGTGTCACCCCTCTGGCAGGCCGCAGCCTGGCGTCACCCTGTGTGACCCCCTGCCCTGGTGCTTACCGCACCCCCCGCTAGGGCCCTGCATCTCCATAGCGACGCCGCCGGGGCCGGGCCGGGCCGCAGACAGCAGACAGAGAGACATTCCAAGTTCCAGACTAAGTACTCACATCACATCAGATGGCGGGTGCAGGCACCGGGTGGACCTCAAGCCTGGGCCGGTTCTACAGCAGCAGCAGTGCAACGGTGAGTGGAGGGCGGCGGGCGGAGGCGGAGGCAGAAGGAAGTGGAAGCGCAGCGGCGGAGCAGTCAGTGACGCACGCACGCAGAGCAGACAGAGAGAGACCATACCACTGCGCCGCTGAGAGGGGGGGTGTTCCAATCCAACCAACCAAGTTAGTTCATCCGATCCAACAATCCACCTAAAAAAAAAAAGAAAGCGCAGCCAGGGATGAGGGGCTCCTGGCTGCCGCCCTCGAGATGCAGTGACACTGTGCACCCCCCAAAGTGTGGCACCTGGGGCGGCCCGCCCCCCACTTGGTCCGCCCCTGCAGAGGAGGTAGTTCCAGTACACAGCCTGTGATTGACAGCCTCAGCTCTATTCCTGTGTGCTGTGTGGAGGGGTATGTCCCTTCCCTCCAAGCAGCTCTCACTAAACTCTGCATGGTGTAACTTCAGCTCCCCACCCCCTGCTTTCTGAAAGCTCATACAAGCTGTATAAATGCTGCACTTTGAACGGCTGTAGAGGAGAGATGGCTGCAAATAAAAAGGTACAAATTATGTAGGAGGATTTGTTTCTGAAGATAGTCACTTCACTGATTATTTGTAAGGGCTTACAACCACTTTAATTTCTAGTTTGTGGGTATGAGCGGTGCATGTATATTGCAGCCACTTGCACCTCTTTCACCAGACTGCAATTCCTTGTATTCAAGGCTCACAATTCCTATGTGCAGTCATTCTCATCATGCTCTGTCCATTGAGTTGCTCTGTTCTGATGCCTGGGGCAGGGCTTTGTGAGCAGCGATATTAATAATGAGTGTTTTCTATGCTAAATGCGTCAGTATGTACTCACTTTATTCTGTGTCATGAGCGAATAGAGGAGGGTGGCTATGTTCCCACATGCAGTGGGACCATGTTTAGTGAATGTAGCAGTGGCAGCTGGTGCTTAATATTTTGTGGGGGACGTAAACAAGCCTGCCCCCCTCACTCACACAACCGCCACCACCCCCATCATCCCCCTGCGCACGTGGGAGACGGACGAGAAGGCAGCGATTAGTCTGCCTTACCTTAGAAGGCTGCTCCTCACTCCAGTTTGCCGAGGGAAGAGCCAGGGCCATTGCTTCTCCTCCCAGCCGAACAGGAAGTCAGTCCTGAGACCCGTTTGGCTGGGTGTACTAAGACCCGCTTCCTGATTGGCTGGGAGAAGAATCAGGAAGACATTAGCGAATATTAATTTGCTAATGTCACACAACTGGGTGGGCTCAGAGCGCAGTGCTCTGCAACTTGAGCCCACCCTTTTTTTAAGCCAATTCGAGCCTCAGGCTCTAATCATGTGCTTCAAAAAAAAAGCCCCATTGAAATCCATGTGTCTGGCGCCTTGCATATAGATTAGGGGCCGGGCGCATGGATTGGGGGGCCACACCCCTAATGGAGTGGCCGCCACTGGAATGTAGCCATCCTCATATGGGAAGATGGAGAAGTGAAAAATGTAAGTGTATTTTTCTGGATGGGCTTTGTGATGCTCTCAGGGGACATGGATGTCTAATAATGAAGAAATTTAATATGTTATTTTTTTTTATAATTTTGGGTTGGCACCTTAAGCTTTTTTCTTCCAAATCCCTTTAATAGAACTTTTGTCAAACAGTAGGTGACCCAATTAACTTGTCAATCTCACTTTCCTCTTTCCATCACTTAAGAGATCCCATGGTACCTAATCTTCGCCGAAGGTCACATTTCCCTATGATGAAAAAAAAAAAAAAAAAATTGAATACACTTTTATACTTGTGTATTATACCATAAGATTGTGAGAAACAGGCTCCTTTCTTGTCTAAACGGATCATTACTTAGAGAGGTGGGCATTTCACAACACTAGCAGCTTCCACCCTGTACTAACATTTTTTTCAACTCCCTTTAATGCTATAAAATTAGAGAGGAAAATAATATATTGGTGCTGGCTTCAGAACATTAAATACACAGTTATGCAGCATGTAAAAAAATGGATTTTACTGCTATACATTGAATACAATAAAATAATATACCATTTTCGACCTAAGGGTGAATGCACCTTGAAAAGAACTTACCATATGAAAGAAGATTTTTCAAGCTTTTTAAATTTAAGCTCTTAAAAAGTAACCATGGCAACTAGTAACTTAAAGGAGTTTTCACCAGCCTGCTGAAGAATGCAGGGTATATTCAACACCAGGTCCATGTCTAAGATACAAACACATTCAATACCTAACATTTTCCAGCCTCTTCATAATTATAATGCCATATGGTCAGAATTATCTCTCTTTCTGTCTGCATGAAAAAAAAATGAATAAACAGATTTTGTATTTGTATTTAAGTTAATGTAATCCTAAAAAGCAGGTATAATAATATAAAAGCTATTGGTATATGGAAACGTTTTACAGACATTAAAAAAAAACAATTGTAATGGATATGAACACTAAAGCCAGCCATACACTAGTAGAATTTCAGTTGGTTTGTTCTATTTTCTAATCCTTAGTTGGGTCAAATCTACATTTGCTGTTGACTTCAGTGATACGAAAATGTGAAGGATGGAATTTTTTTTCTCTAATGAATGAATTTCTAACAATGTATATGTCAGGAACCATGAATCAAACTGAGACAGGAGTGCAGTAAAAATCACACTTTTTAGTAAAATGGTACAAACAGAGCAAGCATAGTCAAAACATAGCCAGGGTTCAGTAACCAAAGCGGGTAATCAGAACAGGCCATTGAAACAGGAATCCAGAGATCAGCGTAGTAGAGGCAGCAAACAGGATCAGGAACTAGAAGGGAAGTCAGCCAGGCAAAAGTCTTTAATTCAGAAATCAGCGTAGTAGAGGCAGCAAATAGGATCAGCAACCAGAAGGGAAGTCAGCCAGGCAAAGTCTTTAACAGGAAAATACAGCAGAGAGTATCCAGATATGTTGACCAGGCGAAAACACAGGAGATCTGATCCAGGCAGCTTAACCAGTTCCCTACCGAGTCATATTAAAATGACGTTGGCAGGAACAGCTCGTTGATCCAGGCCGACGTCATATGACGTTGGCCGCTTCTCGCTGCTACTGTGGGCCCCTGGGGGCCCGCAGAGCGGCTAACACGGATCGGTCGTGTGCCGGGGGGTCGTGTCCCCCCTGATCGGGGTAAAGAGCCAATAAAATTGGCTCTTTACCACTTGACCGGCTGTGGCAATCACAGCCAGTCATGTGATGTAAACAAACCGCGGTAACGAGCTGTTACCGCGGTTCTCCCTGTCACACACCGATCGTGTGTGAGAGGGAGATTGTGGTAACAGCTTGTTACCGCCTACTGTACACCAAGCACACTGATCACCCCCCAATAAAGAGGACTTGTCACCACCCTATCCAAGTACCTGTCACAGCCCATCAGAGTACCTGTCACCTCTCCATCAAAGTACCCGAGTACCTGTCACCTGTCCATCAAAGTACCCGAGTACCTGTCACCATCTCATCAGAGTACCTGTCACCTGCCCATCTGAGTACCCGAGTACCTGTCACCATCCCATCTGAGTACCCGAGTACCTGTCACCAACCCATCTGACTACCCGACCACTTGTCACCAACCCATCAGAGTACCCGAGTACTTGTCACCAAACCATCAGATTACCTGAGTACCTGTCACCAGCCCATCAGAGTACCCGAGTACCTGTCACCAGCCCATCAGAGTACCCGAGTACCTGTCACCAGCCCATCAAAGTACCCGAGTACCTGTCAACAGCCCATCAGAGTACCCAGTACCTGTCAACAGCCCATCAGAGTACCCGAGTACCTGTCACCTGCCCATCAGAGCACCCGAGTACCTGTCACCTGCCCATCAGAGCACCCG
>BLSH010065610.1:368311-385882 GCA_018402905.1 Glandirana rugosa
TATCCATGAGTCCATAAGACTACCCGACGTCTATCCATTAACCCATGAAACTACCCGACCTCTGTCCATGAGTCCATTAGACTACCTGACCATTTTCCATGAACCCATGAGACTACCCGACGTCTATCCACGAGCCAATGAGTCTACCCAACCACTGACCATGAGTCCATTAGACTTCCCGTCCACTGTCCATGAGCCCATGAGACTACCCGACCAGTGTCCATGAGCCCATGAGTCCACCCGTCCACTGTCCATGAGCCCATGTGACTACCCGACCACTGTCCATGAACCCATGAGTCTACCCGTCCACTGTCCATGAGACCATGCGCGTACCAGAGTACCTGTCACCTGCCCATCTGAGTACCCAAGTACCTGTCACCAGCCCATCAGTGTACCCGAGTACCTGTCACCTGCCCACCTGAGTACCCGAGTACCTGTGACCAGCCCATCAGAGTACCCGAGTACCTGTCACCTGCCCTTCAGATTACCTGAGTACCAGTCACCAACCCATCTGAGTAACCGAGCACCTATCTGCAGCCCATCAGAGTACCCAAGTACCTTTTACCAGTCCATCAGATTACCTGAGTACCTGTCTCCAGCCCATCAAAGTACCCAATTACCTATCTGCAGCCCATCAGAATACCTGAGTACCTATCTGCAGCCCATCAGAGTACCCGAGTACCTATCTGCAGCCCATGCCTCATAGAATATACCTCGGGTGTTTGCTTTCCAAAATGGGGTAATTTTGTGGGTAATTCCACTGTCCTGTTGCTCCAGGGCCTTCAAAAGTGTGATAGGTATGAATTAAATTTTATGTGTAATTTATGCTCCTAGAACGCCTGACGGTGCTCCCTGCATGTTTGGCCTCTGTATGTGGCCAGGGTGTGAAAAAGTCTCACAAATGTGGTATCCACATACTCGGGATGAGTAGCAGAATATGTTTTGTGGGTTAATTTTTGCTATGTACATGCTGTGTGTTAGAAATATCTTATAAATTTACCACTTTGTGTAAAAATAAAAGCGTTTTCATTTTCTTTCCACGTTTTTCGAAGATTTGTGGAAAAAAATGAACCATTCAAAAGACTCATAATGCCTCATAGATTATACATTGGAGTGTTTGCTTTCCAAAATGGGGTCAATTTGTGGGTAATTCCATTGTCCTGGTGCTCCAGGGCCTTCAAAAGTGTAATAGGTCATTAGGAAATTAGATGTGAAAATTCTGCTCCTAGAATGCATGACGGTGCTCCCTGCATGTTGGACCTCTCTATGTGGCCAGGCTGTGAAAAAGTCTCACACATGTGGTATCGCCATACTCGGGGAGAGTAGCAGAATGTATTTTGGGGTGTAATTGGATGTATGCATATGCTGTGTGTGAGAAATAACTTGTTGTTTTATGACAATTTTGTCCAAAAAAAAAAAATAATTTCTTAATTTTCCCAAGAATTGTGGGGAAAAAAGTACAACTTCAAAAAACTCGCCATGCCTACTAAATACCTTGGAATGTCTACTTTTCAAAAGGGGGTAATTAGGGGGGTATTTGTACATTCCTGACATTTCTCAATAAATGAGATAGGCCATCAGTGCAGCAGGTGTGATCAATTTTCAATGATTAGCACCATAGCTTGTAGACTCTATAACTTTCACACAGACCAAATAATATACACTTATATGGGTTATTTTTACCAAAGATAGGTAGCAGTATAGGTTTTGGCCCAAATGTATGGACAAAAATTACTTATTTGCAAAATTTTATCACATTGTTTTTTTTTTCCAAATTTTCGCACTTTTTTCACTTATGTCGCAAAAAATAAAAAACCCAGAGGTTCTTAAATACCACCAAAAGAAAGCTCTATTTGTGTGAAAAAAATGATAAAATTTTTGTTTTGGTACAGTGTAGCATGAGAGAGTAATTGTCATTCAAAGTGTGAGAGCGCTGAAAGCTGAAAATTTATCTGGGCAGGAAGGTGGTATAAACGTCCTGTATTGAAGTGGTTAAATAGCAAGCAGGGCTAGCTGATGAGCAGGAAATGAAGACCAGATGAGTCACTATAAAATTTAGAGTACTGGCAATTAACCGACAGCTGAGCACTAGAGCTCTGAGAAGGAAGGTCTGAGCCCCGCCCTGATAGTATATGGTTTTTGTTCAGTAAAGTCCATTCATTCCAATATTGAATGTTTAAAGCTAACTAATTTTTTTGAAATAGCATTTACCAAGTCAACAAATGTACTGAGAACTTTCATACAAATGTTTGTACGAAGATTCATTACAAAATTTTACTACTGTATAGCTTAGTGGTTGCAAACCTCAGTCATGAAATATGAACAAATAATTTTTTTCTATAGTATGTACTTGTCTCAGTTAAGAGAACCACGTGTCATGTCTGTCTGCTGCTTTGTTCCTCTGCTATCAGCATGAATCACTTCTGTTTTCCTAACACCAAGAGGAAAATGGTGACGGGGAGGGAGCTCCAGCTGATTGACAGCCTCAGCTCTGTTCCTGTGTGCTGTGTGAAGGGGGTGTGTCCCTTCCCTCCAATCAGATCTTTGAGCTCTCCTCCCTGAGCTCTGCAGAATGTAATTTCAGCTCTCTGCCCCCATTTTTTGCCAGCTCAGACTAGCTTTATACATTCTGGACTTTGAACAGCTGTAAAGGAGAGCGTACTGCAGATAAACGGATACAACTTATGTAGGAGGATTTGTTTCATCTCTGTGTATCACCTGAAACCAGTCACTTCACTGGGTATATGTAAGGGTTTACAACCATTTTAACCACTTGCCTACTGGGCACTTTTACCCCCTTCCTGCCCAGGCTAATTTTCAGCTTTCAGCGCTGTCGCACTTTGAATGGCAATTGCACAGTTGCAACACTGTACCCAAATGACATTTTTATCATTTGTTTCACACTAATAGAGCTTTCTTTTTTGGTGGTATTTAATCACCACTGTTTTTTGGGGTTTTTTTTTGCTAAATTAACGAATAAATACCAAATATTTTGAAAAAAAATGTTTTCATAGTTTGTTATAAAATTTTGCAAACAGGTACTGTTTCTCCTTTACTGATGTGTGCTGATGGGCACTGATAGGCTTCATTGATGGACACTGATGAGGCTGCACAGGTGGGCACTGATGAGGTGGCACTGGTGGGCACTGATGAGCATTGATGAAGATGCACTGATAGGCGGCACTGATAGGCTGCACTGATGGGCACTTATGAGGCGGCACTGGTGGGCACTGATGAGGATGCACTGATAAGGCTGCACTGATGGGTACTGGTATGTGGCACTGATAGGTGACACTGATCAGGAGACACTGATTGGCAGCACTTGTGAGCACAGATTGGCAGCACTGGTGGGCACAGATTGGCAGCACTGGTGGGCACTGTTGGAACTGCATTGATAATCAGGACACTGATAATCAGTGCCCTGATTATCAGTATACATGTCCCTTTTAGAGAAGCCGGTTATCGGCTCTCTTCTCCTCTCCTCATGCTATCAGCATGAGGAAAAGAGTGCCGATGACTGGCTTTTCTGTTGACATCCATGATCAGCTCTGACTGGACACAGCTGATCATGTGATAAAGTGTGATCCGGACACTACGATCACAGAGCGCCGCTCCCGTGCCCAGCAGCGAGCACACGCTGGGCACGATCATGGGACGCCGTCATACGAACAGAACTAGACAACCCCACTGTAGCCGTCATTTGCAAGTGGTTAAGACATTATATTTTAAAGCGGAGTTCCACCCAGTTAAAAGTCAGCAGCTACAAAAATGTAGCTGCTGACTTAACAATCAGACACTTACCTGTCCCCCGCTCCATCGATGCGGCCACCAGAAGGCTCGCTCCTCTCCCCCTCCCCTCGGTGGTGCTGGCATCACAAGTGTGGGCGCCCGGCTTTGGCTTCAAAGCCGCGTGCGCACTTGGCATGCACGAGTCGCATATTGTGAATGGCCGACGTATCTTCTGGGACCTTTGATGTGCCCCAGAAGATCGCCGGGTGAGAGGGGAGAAGGTGAACTTCTTTCCTGTTCCGCGGCAACAGGACAGGAAGTGCAGCTGGGACCCTGTCAATACAAATGACATGCCAATTGTGGCATGTCGGGGGGGTCACCTCCCCTTGAAGCGGAAGTTCCACTTTTGGGTGGAACTCCGCTTTAAATTCCCTCCGAAACTGGAAGTTTAAACTTGTATCAAAAAGTCCCAGTAAAAGTTAAAGAGGAAGTAAACCCTGCAAAGTAGATGCATAATGCATTGCATAGTAGCCCATTATGAGCCACTTACCTGCAAACGAAGCCTGCGATGTCCAGCGCTGTCCGCAGCGCCCATCTTCTGCCCCTTTTCCTTCCGGGGCCGCAATCTCCGGCTCTGTGACTGGCGGGAATCGCGTGACATCACTCCCGCGGATACGCGCAGGAGCCGCCATTCACGGCACAATCACAGAAGAAACGGCACAGAGGCCATTTCTTCACTGCGCATGTGCCGAAATGACGTCGGCACAGCTAGTACACTGCATATCTCCTGAATCGTGCAGGTTTGGGAGATATGCAGGGCACCTACAGGTAAGCCTTGTTATAGGCTAACCTGTAGGTTAAAGTGGTTGTCACGAGTTGACAACCACTTTAAAGTAGAACTATAGGCAAAACTTATTTTTCATTTTGAATAGATCAAGGGAGGGTTATAGCCCGTGTCAGATTTTTTTTTTTTTGCACCATCTGTGTCCCATTGTGGAGATTTCCCTTCACTTCCTGTCCCATAACCAAACCGGAAATGAGAGCAAACCCCTGAAAATTAACCAGCTGGCAACCGTCACAGTCACCTGACGCCGCCATTACTGGTAAAAAATAAATAAATAAAAAATGCCATAAATCAATTGTCATAGTTTGTAGACGCTATAACTTTTGTGCAAACCAATTAATATACGCTTATTGCGATTTATTTACCAAAAATATGAGGAAGAATATATCGGCCTAAACTGATGAATAAATTTGTTTTTTTATATTTTTTTTTGTTATGTATTATAGCAAAAAGTAAAAAATATTGTTTTTTTTCAAAATTGTTGCGATTTGCTTATTATAGCGCAAAAAATAAAAACCGCAGAGGTGATCAAATACCACCAAAAGAAAGCTCTATTTGTGGGGAAAAAAATAACATAAATTTTTGTTTGGGTACACCGTTGCACGACTGCGCAATTGTTAGTTAAAGCGACGCAGTGCCGAATCACAAAAAGTGCTCTGGTCAGGAAAGAGGTAAATCCTTCTGGGCTGAAGTGTTTAAGGGAGTTCCTTGGGGACCCCTAGGCCATCAGAAGTACTGTCCCCATTGGAAGATTTCCCCTCTGACTTTTCTGGGGTCAACCCAAAATTTGGGATTTCTTTTACTTTCACGTTCAATGATAATAGTGCAGCGGTACCCCCGTAGGGGCTGATGAATGTTGTGGTCCACCTGTCACAGTGCCCAGCCGGGCATTCACTTTGCATACTGAGTCAATGAACAGTCCGTTACCTGTGTTTTTGTTTTATTGTAGTGTAGCCAGAAAAGGCTGGGTTGTTTAGCACTAGCTGTCCTTAGTGGACTACTGATTCAAGTCAGTCCTCTTCAGGCCCTGACAGCCCTCCTGGCTGCAGCAACCCAAACTCCACTGCCCATGGCACCACTGTCCTCACTGGCTCTACACCCATCTCAGATTGTCTCTCTCTCTCAAAATCCACTTGGGTGTGCCTCCCCAGCACTTCCAGGATGTGTGCCACTCACCAACACCTGGTGGAGACTTTGCCTGGCAGTACCTTCCACTGTCCTCTCCTGCTCCTGGTCAGGACAACCCTATGGTTTGGATGAGGGTCCTTTCCACTCCTGAGCTCCAGCCCAAGGTCACCCCCCCTCCAGACTGGGGGGGCTCCCTCAAAGGCCCACGACAGCAAGCACTCCATCTCCAATTCTTCCACCCAAACTCTCCTCCCCAGCTGGGCTGACCCTAGGTATTTAAGGAGGCCTCCCCCCTGCCAATCCAGATTGGGGATTGGTCAGGGCTCCTGTGAATATCCCAGACAGCTCCACCTCACTTCCGCTCCTCTTCTTCCAGCACCTTCTGGAAACAAGAGGGAGGTAACCGAGAAGTGACACTGCCTGTGAGTCACCAGCTGCTACACTGAGCCACTCCCAGCCCACAAACCAAAACAAACAGGCCTAGCTGGCAGCTAGGCCTGCCTAAATTTACCTAACCTAATCAAAACTCCTACCTCTAGCACACTATCTAAGTAGAGGGAGCTACAATAGTAAACAGCACAACAGAGAGGGTGCATCAGGGGCACAGACAAGCGTAATCCATTACCCTTCTATCCTAAACTAAAAACCAAAAAAAGTTTTGCATTTACTGTGTAAAATAGTTAAAGTATAGTATATTGTAATAAAAAAAATCTAATAGATCCTTTCCTTTTTGTTTTTAACTGGCCATACCAAGAGCTCCTTTGAAAGCATGGTCACAAATTCGCTCAGATACACTCCATAATCTTGGAGAAGGCTTTCCCAGAAGAGCGGAAGCTGTTATAGCTTCAAAAGGGGGTCAGGAATCCATATTCATGTCCATAATATAGGAATGGTATGTCCTACAAGCTCATACAGATGTGATGTTT
Organism: Glandirana rugosa; assembly: GCA_018402905.1. Lineage (NCBI taxonomy): Eukaryota > Metazoa > Chordata > Amphibia > Anura > Ranidae > Glandirana > Glandirana rugosa. The sequence goes on from BLSH010065610.1 coordinate 374,939, forward strand.
AAGTGTCCACAAACGTTTAGTTATACGCTATATACTTCAAGACAGTTGTACATTAACTATGTTAAATCAACATTTAAATTTAAAGGGAGCCCTTGACTTGCATTACCTTAATCCTGAGATCAATCACTTTAAGTTGTCTGTGCTCTCACTCTTGCCACATTCCTGAACTTTACCTGCAGTTTTAAACTCCTCTCCCACCCTTCTACAATGCATCACCAAAGAGACTGTCAAACATTTTTTTTTTTCTAAAAGATTCGGTTTATTAAAGAAAAGAATGGAGATGGAAACCTCTGTGAATTCTCTTACAATTCAGTGGTTAGTGCAGGCATCTCTATAGTAAATAGAATGTGTTCTAGTGGTGTGCAGTAGAGGGTGAGCATTAAATATGAAGAAGGAGTTATATTGTAGTTTTTCTGAAATGTGGATTTGCAGTCAAAACATGAGCGCTGGAAGATTTTACCCCCTTCATGACCAGGCCATTTTTTGCTATGCGGCACTGCACTACTTTAAGTGACAATTGTGCGGTCATGCAACACTGTACCCAAACGAAACATATATGATTTTTTTTTTTCACACAAATAGAGTATTCTTTTGGTGGTATTTGATTACCGCTGGGTTTTTTATTTTTTGCGATATAAACAAAAAAAAATGCAGAAAATTTTGCCATGAAATATATCCAATTAAAAAAAAAATCGAATTTCTTCAGAGCCAGTTCACACTACAGCGATCTGAGTTCAGGCACGACTTCATAAGCGACTGCATAGACGACTTCAGCGCGACTTTGGGTGAGTTACAACGCCACCTGAAGCGACCTCCATGCCAGGCGACTTTGCCTGAGCCAATCAGAGAAAAGAGGGAGGGGGTTGCCTGGGTTTTTTACTGAGTAAACTCTTTTCTTTTTCCTGTAAAGTCGCTTCAATATAGATGGGGATCCGACTTTAGAGGCGACTTCCATTTAATTCTATGGGCACAAGTCGGATAGAAGTCGCCTTGAAGTAGGAGCGACTTCAGTAGTGTACATTAAGACGGCTCCCATTCATTTCAATGGGATTTCATCTGTCAAGCAACTTGGGGCGTCTTGGAGCAACACAAGTCGCCTCCCAAGTCGCTGTAGCGTGAACCAGCTCTCATACATTTTGCCCAAAATGTATTCTGCTACATGTTTTTGATTAAAAATCCCATTAAGTGCTTATTGGTTGGTTTGCGTGAAAGTTATAGCGACTACAAACTATGGTATATATACTGAGATTTATTTATACTATTAATGGCGGCAGTCAGTGACTTATAACGGGACTGCGATACTGGGGCAGTCAATATGAAATTAACTGATGCTGGGGGGAACTAACTGCCACTGATATCACTAGTGACATTAATACAGTGATCAGTGAAAATACTATATACTGTCACTGTATTATTATTATACATTATTTTAATACAGGATTTATATAGTGCCAACAGTTTGCACAGAGTTTTACAAAATGAAAGCAGGCAGTATAGTTACATCACAATTTGGTACAAGAGGAATCAGAGGGTCCTGCTCATTAGAGATTACAATCTAAGAGATTATTAATGACAATGGTTGGCAACTAGGGCACTCAAGGGGTTAAAAGTGTGCCTAAATATGTGTAACATGTATACAGTGTGCTGCTTTTCTCTAATGATCTCTCAGTTTCTACTTTGCACGGATGAGAACTGACAAATTGCTCTCTCGGAACAGAGCTCTGTATTGTTTATCAGCACAGAGCTCTGGGCTGTGATTGCACAAAGCTGATTAGCAGGTCGTGAATGAATACATCATTGATTGTATAAAGCGGGAGACGGGCGGGGGGGGGCGCACATGCGCGTGCCCTAAACTCGGAAGTAGGCAGCGGCACATGGATACATTGTTTTGCCTACAGTCGCCCACAGTACATTGCGGGTGAGCAGGGGGGCAAATGGTTAAAGGCTAAGTTCACATTTTTTTTAAATTTCCAGCTTCCCTATGTATCAATACCAATAATGTACCTCTTTTGGAGAAAAGAAAAAGCTTTCTCTGTCTTCTAGGATAGGCATAACCCCTGCCTCCACTTTGTTGCATAGAAAACTCCTCCATGACTTCCTGCTATTTATCCCTTAGGTTAGGAAAACCATTAAGACAGAGGAAATAGTTCAGCAGCTGAGCTCATTAACACACCCTGCACCGTCCTCCCCCTCTAGGAGATTGCTCCTCCCCACCTCTATACTCACATACAATCAATGTCAATGAACACCAGTCTCACTGAATACACAGCCAGGGTCATCCTTGTTTTGTAACTTACCTTCTTCTTGCATCAATCACTCATTTGACAAAGTATGCAGGAGCAGAGCGATCATTTAACAGCCCGAGTGGAGCAGAGCTGTAGTATTGAAAGCAGGAGAAATGTATGCCTGGAAGTCTCTAAAGTGTACCATACACTATACAATCCGATTTTACAATCTCCTTTAGATCTACCATCAACTATGTCGTGTAAAGGCCTGTCTGATTGGATACAGAGTGATTGGATAGATAGATGTGTCCTCCTATTATATAGATTTAATAAATCTAAAGGAGATCGTACAGAAATTGTACAATCAGATTGTATAGTGTATGGACACCTTTATACATCTAATGTACTAGTTTCGCTTTCACTGCCATTAATTGTTAATGGCACACCAAATGCAGAAGCAAACACACATTTTGCAACACGAAAGAAACAAGAGACAAATGCAGCAAAATGCGCAATAAAAACCATGCAAACCGCAACACGCCAAAATGTCCCATGAGCTACTTTGGCATGTGTAGTGCAGCCCATTGAAATCAACGAACTGCCCTATGCATGTATCAGGAAACAAATGAGCCAAAAAATTGAGCTCTCGCTACGTTAGGTGTGAATGGGGCCTGAAAGTGAAGAACAAGAACAACGAGGCTACATTCACATCTGTGTGTTTCTGAACGCATGGCAAACCGCACAGACAACTCGTGGTTTGCCGCACCTTTTGGAAACGTGCTGCAAATGCTCATCGTGTGTTGCCATTACATGTTAATGGCACCCCAAGTGCGGGTAGCAGGTGCACATCTGCAGTGCGCCAAATGTGCTGCAAACACACCAAAAAGCACAGTAAAATGTCATGCTCTGCTCTAGAAACGTTCTGGAGCTATTTTGTGGCCTTTCTTCACTTGAATGGGCTGCCCTAAGCGTGACAAACGGAAACACTCCAAAACTCCCCAAAAAACACACGCAGGAATGCAAATTCCCACTATGTGGAGATGTGATCGGGCCTGACAGTTGAGTGTCTCCATCCACTCCTTCCTATGTAATAGTATAAAGATGGCCATACACTATGCAATCTGATTGTACAGTCTCTGTTCAATTTCCCTTAGATCTACCAAAACTATAGAATATGAGGACACACCTGAACCATCTTTTCAACTTGTATCAAATAAGGCAACCCCTTGCACTACATAGCTGATTGGATATCTGAAAAAGATTGTACAATCAGATTGTATAATGTATGTACACTATATTACCAAACATATCGGGAGGCCTGCCTTTATACGCACATGAACTTTAATGGCATCCTAGTCTGTAGGGTGAGTTGGCCCACCCTTTGCAGCTATAACAACTTCAACTCTTCTGGGAAGGCTGTCCACAAGGTTTAGGAGTGTCTATGGGAATGTTTGACCATTCTTTCAGAAGCGCATTTGTGAGGTCAGGCACTGATGTTGGATGAGAAGGCCTGGCTCGCAGTCTCCACTCTAATTCATCTCAAAGGTGTTCTATTGGGTTGAGGTCAGGAGTCTTTGCAAGGCCAGTCAAGTTCCTCCACCCCAAACTCACTCATCCATGTCTTTATGGACTGGAAATAGCTGAAAATTCAAAGCTGCCGAGGTCGAGGTAAGTGATAGATAGGCACATTGGGATGGCTGGGGCAAAAAAGGACAATAGAAAAGATTTCTATTTATTATGAAAATCTGCTTGAAGAGGTGAACTTAGCCTTTAAATCTCCAGCTTCCCAGCTTTTTGTTTAGACAACCCCTTTCCTCTTGAAAGAAAAAGAAGATGATTGCAAAACAATACTCACCCATTCCATGCTCCAGTGCTGCCCTCCATGTTCTCCTCCATGGTCCATTGATGGTCCCTCTCTAGGTTTGTTGAAGCTCATCATCATTTAACTTCTTGTAAGGCAAGAACATCAAGGACACATCACTCTCAATGAGAAGGTAGAACATATAAGTACAGTTTATGTGGCCTGTCTCCAAAGAAAAAAGTGTCCGCACTCCAATGACATCACTTCAAAACTATTAGTCCAATCCAGCAGATATGGACATCCCCACCCACAGACCATTTCCTCTAACTCTTTTTGCAAAATGTGTTAGCGGATGGTCTGTGGGTGGGAATATCCACATCTGCTGGATTAGACTAATAAAGTTTTACTTTGAAGTTACATCAGAGGGCAGGCAGACACTTTTTGTATAGAGCATGAACGGAGTCCTAGGCCAGCACCTGAATAGCTGAAGGTGGAATAAATTTGAGGGTTTGGATGGGTGACAGATATTTTCTTTTCTACTAACAGTGTATGTAGCCTGATTTAAATTTAAATTGTCATCCTCCACTGCACACCAGCCAAATTTGCTATGTGAATACTGATAAGGAGAGACTAGACCTAATAAATAAAAGTCAATGTTGGACAGGTCAAAATTGATAAAAAAAAAAATAAGCATTCTTTCATTGGTTCATGTGACTTTCTATTGGTTCATGTGACTGAGGGCAATAAAACCATGCCTTTAGATGTTACATATTTGATGAAAAGTCAGTTTAAAAGGACTCTGTGCAATATCATTTTTAAAGTAGCACCAATCTCGATTGGTTATTAATGAACTCATGTGGCATTATTGGAAACTGCTTATATAAACTAAAAGCTGAACTCCAGGTTTTGATATACTTTACATAGTTTGTTTGGCCCAAACAAACTATGTCCCTCACTAACATGTGAGGCTGTTGGATGTGCGGTATAGACTGTGTAGCTGAGGCCACATACAACATACCACACGGTGTTCCAGGTTCGAGCCGAGACTTCCTGTCTCATATCCGGAACACAGAAGAATATCTTAACGGCGCTCAGCCATTCAGAGAAAGAGATGTATTCTAGCATTGAAAACAAAGCTTCCTCTGGTTGGCTGAGTCAGAGGTTGTGACATCATCAGCCCACGTCTCTGAGTTAGCCAATCAGAGGAAGCTTTGTATTCATTGATAGAATACACCGCTTTCTGTGAATGGCTGAGCGCTGCTGTGATAGACTCTACTGTGTTCTGGGTATGAGAGTGGAAGTTGAACCTGGAACACAGTGTGGTATGCTGTATGTAGCCTCAGCTACATAAAGTTTATACAGCACATCCAGCGGCTTCACAGTTAGTGAGGGACATAGTTCATTTGGGCCAAGTAGGAGGTCAGCTTTAACCGCTTGCCGAACAGCGACCGTCATTATACTCTGCGGCAGGTTGGCACGGCTGCGCAAATTGCCGTAGGTGTACATCGGGTGCGTACAAGATCTGTGGGCACGCATGCGGCCATTTGCTAGCGGGGAGCCAACCAGTGGGTCCGGCGGATCGCCACCCACGAGTACTCCAGGGATAGCCAGAACGGGGATTTGCCAGTGTAAACAAAGTAGATCCCTGTTATGTCAGGGGAGTAGAGTGAGATTGTCTGTTCCCAGGGATTAGAAACAGCGATCTCTCTCCTCCTCTAGTCAGCCCAGCCCCCATACAGTTAGAAACACCTCCTAGGGAATACATTTAACCCCTTGATCGCCCCATAGTGTTAACCCCTTCCATTTTTATAGCACTGATCGCTGTATAAATGTCACTGGTCCCGAAAAAGTGTCCAATCTGTACGCCAGAATGTCACAGTCCCGCTAAAAATTGCAGATCACCTCCATTACTAGTAAAAAGAATAATAATAATAATAAAAATGCCATAAATCTATCCCCTATTTTGTAGACGCTATAACAAACCAATAAATATACGCTAATTGAGATTTTTTTTTATCAAAAATATGTAGCAGAATACATATTGGCCTAAACTGAGGAAGAAATTCGTCTTTTTACATTTTTTTGTTTGGACATTTATTATAGTAAACAAAAGAAATTGTATTCTGTGCTCACTCCAATAGTGCTGCTTTGAAACTAAGTCAAGTGAAATTTAGAAATCAAACTGGTAAAAACAAAATAATAAGCCGGAACACTCGACTAATCCAATTAATATATATATCTATAAGAGCGCAACCCTACTTTTATACCAAAAAAATATATGTTAATACAAATGTCAGTCAATGAAAAATATATAAAAAAAATATCAGCAAAATAACTGTTGTGCTGTATCTATAAAAACAGCCCAAAAAGTCCACGTCCGTGTAATAAATCCATGACAGGTGATACACAATTTAATAAAGTACTTCAGCAGGTGCTCCCCCAAATCCTCACACCCTGATTACCAGTACAGATGGATCTCGAATTATAGAGATCAGAAACGCCTTTGATATATATATAGGTATATCGGCCATTATAGAAGCATCCACTCCATCTCTGTTCACTACTGAGAATTAGGAGTTCCGCATATCATATTCCATGTAAAGGCTGGACACACCCGGAAGTAGCTCAGATTGAGCGTCCGGTGTCTCTCCTGTCAGCAATTACATAGAGCGTAGAGCAGTGGTTCTCAACTCCGGTCCTCGGGACCCACTAACAGGTCAGGTTTGCAGGATAACTGAAATACATCACAGGTGATATCATTTGCTGCTCAGTGATTGCAGTATTCTGGTCTGCATCTCCCCAAGGCAATACTGAAAATCTGGCCTGTTGGTGGGTCCTGAGGACCGGAGTTGAGAACCACTGGCGTAGAGAGTGACGTCCACAATAAGTCTTCTTTCCCAGTCGATGCCTCTTATGGGGAAACGCGTCGGATGGAGTCGGTTTGTGTAACGTCACTACATTACAGCCTGCTGGTGAAGCCGCGGCTGTGAGGATTGTACTTCGTACCTTTCTAAACTATTGTTCATGTAAGTGCAGTGATTTTGTCTTAATGTTGGAATTTCATACTGCACCACGAAGCCCTTCTCTTCTGTTGCCCTTTATATGTGAGAGTTGTACGGTGGAACCAGCCTTTACATGGAATATGATATGCGGAACTCCTAATTCTCAGTAGTGAACAGAGATGGAATGGATGCTTCTATAACGGCTGATATACCTATATATATCAAAGGCGTTTCTGATCTCTATCATTTGAGATCCATCTGTTCTGGTAAGCAGGGTGTGAGGATTTGGGGGAGCACCTGCTGAAGTACTTTATTAAATTATGTATCACCTGTCATGGATTTATTACACTGACATGTGGACTTTTTGGGCTGTTTTTATAGATACAGCACAACAGTTATTTTGCTGATATTTTTTACATATATTTTTCATTGATTGACATTTGTATTAACATATATATATTTTGTTATAAAAGTTGGGTATTTATTATAGCAAAAAGCAAAAAAGTGTTCTTTTTTTCAAAATTGCCGCTCTTTTTTTGTTTATGGTGTAAAAAATAAAAACCGCAGAGGTGATCAAATGCCACCAAAAGAAAGCTCTATTTGTGGGACAAAAAGGACATCAATTTCGTTTGGGTACAACATTGCACGACCGTGCAATTATCAGTTAAAGCAACGCAGTGCCGTATCACAAAAAATGTCCTGGTCAGGAAGTGGGTAAATCCTTCCGGGGCTGAAGTGGTTGAAACAGTATTAAACCCAAAACTGAAAATGTAATAAATTATAGCATACCAATCATTAGATGTGGTGGCTGCATTCATTTTCTTTTTTTAGGCTTCTTTCCTTTGTTTCCACCTGGTGATCTGGCCAGTAAACCACCTTCTGTATTAGAGTGCCTCCACTCTGGATGAAGGAGTGCAGGGGCACCTTTGGACAGCAGCATTGTTAATCTGAGCGGAGAGGAATGTTAGATGCCCTAGCAGATTTACACTAACAAATTAAAACTGAACTCTAGCTAACACTGTATAAGCAGTTACAACAAACATTTTTTTTTTATTGTGCGACTACTTGTAATGCAATTTGACAGTTTCAAGTCGCATGACAAGTTGCACACTTATTGGCCGGATCACCAGGTGAAAATAGAAGAAAGGAAGTCTAAAAAAAGGAAAGGAATGCAGCCATCACATCTAAGAAGCAGTAAGCTGCAATATAATAAACGTTTGATTTAGGATTCAATAGCACCTTACATATACATTGAAGCAGCTGGTATCCTTGAAAAAACAAATGTATCTACTCCAGGAATTATATCTGTTACTAGCAGACTAACACATAGTTCACGGGTTCATTTTAGAAAGATGTGGCATTCTTCTGGAATTAAAAAACAGAATACAATAGAAAGATTTATACATAATATGATAAATACCATAGAGGGATGATTCTTCCCTGTCAATGGCTATACCAGCTGTTGAAAGCATAGGAAATGCAGACAGCTTCCAATCTCCTCTCGTTTTCTTTTGGTGTTAACTAAATATAATATGATAAACTGACTCAGGCAATGGAAGAGGCAGGGGGTGTTTAAACAGCACTCAGAGTTCAAGAATGTGTCAGGAGATGGTGCATTAACCGGATGAAATTGATTTCTGTCTCAGAAAATGTGGTTCCGCACTTCAAGATAAAGAAGCTATATACAAAGGACGGTGCTGATAGTACAAAAGACATGCATCCATACAAAAAAGAAACACTTCTATAGGCATTGGTAATTACAGCATAGAAAATAAGCAGCAAAAGGTACAGTGCCTTGAAAAAGTATTCATACCCCCATATACATACCCACATTTTGCCATGCATAATGTATGTTATTGGGATTTTATGTGATAGACCAACACAAAGTGGCACATAATTGTGAAGTAGAAGAAAAATGATAAAAGGCTTTCAGATTTTTTTACAAATAAATATCTGAAAAGTGTGGCATGCATTTGTATTCAGCCCTCTTTACTCAGATACCCCTAACTAAAATCTAATGGAACCAATTGCCTTCCGAAGTCACCTAATTGTTAAATAGAGTCTACCTGTGTGTAATTTAATATCAGTATAAATACAGCTGTTCTGCGAAGCCCTCAGAGGTTTGTTAGAGAACCTTAGTCAACAAACAACACCATGAAGGCCAAGGAACACACCAGGCAGATCAGGGATAAAGTCGTGGAGAAGTTTAAAGCAGGGTTAGGTTATAAAAAAATATCCCAAGCTTAGAATATCTCACCGAGCACTGTTCAATCCATCATCCGAAAATGGAAAGAGTATGGCCCAACTGCAAACCTACCGAGACATGGCTGTCCATCTAAACGGACAGGCCGGGCTTCAGAGAAGCAGCCAAGAGGCCCATGATAACTCTGGAGGAGCTGCAGAGATCCACAGCTCAGGTGGGAGAATCTGTCCACAGGACAACTATTAGTCATGCACTCTACAAATTTGGCCTTTATGGAGGAATGGCAAGAAGAAAGAGATTGTTAAAATAAGTCAGTTTGCAGTTTGCAAGAAGCCATGTGGGGAACACAGCAAACATGTGGAAGAAGGTGCTATGGTCAGATGAGACCAAAATTTAACCTTTTGGCCTAAAAGCAAAACGCTATGTGTGGCAGACAATTAACACTGTACATCACTCTGAACACACCATCCCCACTGTGAAACATGGTGATGGCAGCATCATGTTGTGGGGGATGTTCTTCCTCAGCAGGGACAGGGAAGCTGGTCAGAGTTGATGGGAAGATGGATGGAGCCAAATACAGGGCAGTCAGAAGAAAACCTGTTAGAGTCTGCAAAAGACTTGAGACTGGGGCGGAGGTTCATCTTCCAGCAGGAAAACACCTCTAAACATACAGCCAGAGCTACAATAGAATGGTTTAGATCAAAGCACATTCATGTGTTAGAATGGCCCAGTCAAAGTCCAGACCTAAATCCAATTGAGAATCTGTGGCAAGACTTGAAAATTGCTGTTCCCAGACATTCTCCATCCAATCTGACAGAACTTGAGCTATTTTGCAAAGAAGAATGGGAAAAAAATTCACTCTCTAGATGTGCAAAGCTGGTAGAGATATCCCCAAAAAGACTTGCAGCTGTAATTGCAGTGAAAGGTGGTTCTACAAAGTATTGACTTTTCACATATTTATTTGTAAAAACATTTTGAAAACCATTTATCATTTTCCTTCCACTTCACAATTATGTGCTATTTTGTGTTGGTCTATCACATAAAATCCTAATAAAATACATTTATGTTTTGGTTGGAACATTTCAAGGGGTATGAATACTTATTTAAGGCATTGTATATTCAAACGGAGATCTTGGGACACTGAGGCATCACTATCAGTGGAATAACCCTTTCATTTTTAACAATGTCATTTAAAAAAACATTTTAATTGTACAAAGAGTTCTTAGATGAAATGTTTATTCCATTGATAGTGTGTGCCCAGAACTCATTCTGAGTATATTTTTTGCTACCCTTCTACCAAGTGGGTACATAGATATCTGATATTTTTCATTGTATGGGCATTTATGGGTTGACTTCAATAAATTACACTGTATCGCACAGCATAATGAATTATCCCTCCAATTACATATATGGCAAGAAAGCTATACAGGGAACAATTAGCATATGTTTGCACAGTTATGTGGGGTGTTTAGCTTTCTTGCATATATCTGAATTTATTTCATGGTATTGTAACATAAGGAGGTATAAGGTAAGCCTGTTGTCATTATTTACTGATATATTGCACTTTACACTATGTTCTAGAATTGTCATCTGTTTATGTAGACAGTAGTTATAGTGTTTGGTATGGAATGATAGTACATATGCTTGCATTATAATAAGCTGAATCATTTTTATTGTGAGAAAATACAGGCACTATCCCGTGGGGGGGGGGGG
>BLSH010065610.1:385892-403536 GCA_018402905.1 Glandirana rugosa
ATTGTCGGTTTTTACAATTGCGCAAAGTCAGTTATTACCGGCTTGAGTTAACATACATCTAACTATAACTGGATGAAATTTAGTTTGCTAATGTAATGTGTTTCAAACTATTACAACTTTTTTCTTCTGTTTCGCCATCTCCATCTTTTTTTCATCTCAGCACTACTGACTGACAGCTCTTCTCAGCCACTTCTTTCCTATATGCATGCAAGGCAGCAATAGATGCATGCATTAGGACTTGGTGCCAACAGTGAAACATGTCTACACAATGAGAACTGGCACAGTCGTTTAGGCTAGTTATGATTAAGGCCATTATTGACTGAAACGCGTTAACATTTTTGGCTGTTACCCTACATAATACTGAATAAAGCCCATGCTTCCAGAGTATACACCATGGTGCCGGCATTCTTTGTGGATTGATTTGGACGAGGCTTCAGCTACCTCAGACTGGGCACCGGTGTTACAGTCATGGGATATAGTGGGAGGCAGGAGCACCGACAGGTCTGCTGGACAACTGCTTAGGCTGGCTGAGCCAAAAACAAACCAATTGAGGTGGATAGAGGAATCATTCCTGCAGGGACATTGTATTCTGACAGCCGGGACTCTCCTTTTTTATAATATAGTGGTCACCAAGGCTACATATCAAGAAAAAATTTGAAAATAGCCACCTTTAACAGAAGTTGATCGTTAGATTGCCTTTTGTCAAACGGGAGTAACCACACATGGCTGGACCCTGCTGAAAGTGGTCGAATTTCAACCCATCTATGGCCAGCTTTATAGTCTTCAGTACATGTGACCGGGTGACAACACAGCAATGACAGAGAAAGAGCTTTGTTACTCCATAAATGAAAAGTGCCTGAACAATAACTTTTATAGAAAGGTTATCTGGTATTATTTACCATATTTAAATCTGTAGATTAAAAAAAAAATGAAAATTGCATAAAGTGTTGCGTAGTATCCCATGTGTTAACATGTGGGCACAGTGGTGTAGTGGATAGCACTTTCGCCTAGCAGTAAAAGGGTTGTTGGTTCGAATCCCAACCAGGACACTACCTGCTTGGATTTTGCATGTTCTCCCTGTGCCTGCGTGGGTTTCCTCCGGGTACTCTGGTTTCCTCCCACACTCCAAAGACATGCTGGTAGGTTAATTGGTTCCTGTCTAAATTGGCCCTAGTATGTATGGATGTGAGTTAGGGACCTTAGATTGTAAGCTCCTTGAGGGTAGGGACTGATGTGAATGTACAATGTATATGTAATGCGCTGCGTAAATTGACGACGCTATATAAGCACCTGAAATAAATAAATAAATAAATAAAATGTGTTGCGCTGTGGCAGCTCAGTCTTTTTCAATGGGCTGCCAATGCACCAAAATCCGGACATGGCCATGGTGAGCTGTATTGCAAGTGCATTGTGGTGCATTTGACATGTTGTGTTGGGGTGCCATTCAAAATTAGCAGCACCACAATGTACCTACCACCGATCATGCAATACCATGTGTTGCAGTAAAAAAAAGTAAAGCCCACATTATACTTTGCGTTATTGCAAGGCTCAGATGTGATGTTAACTTTGGATAACGTATGCTTTTGGCCCCTTTCACACTGCCGCGAATTGAAAGACACGTGATTTTGCGGGCTCAATTTTGAAGCAATTTCAGAGAATGCCTGTGTAAACTTGAGGTCTAAGGACCTCAAATCGCATCAAAGTTGGACCAGAGTAGTACAGGGACTACTTTGAAGTCAGTCCGACTTGAAGTCTCACAGATCTGAATGGTTATCCTTGGGAATCATGGGGTACAATTTGTCATGTGACTCTGATGTCCAAAGTCACAGGAAAAGTCGCACAAGTGTAAAAGGGGCCTAAAGCTTATATTAGCAGTATGCAGCAAACTGCATGGAATCAATTTTGGAGTAAGCCTTTTTTGGAAGGACCAAGTGTAGTGTTCATCCCCATTATCCTCCTCTCGCATAGTTTTAGGATTTGAGCTCATTGGGCCTTGATATGCATACAGCATATAGTTTTGTACTCTTCTAAATGCAGCACTATAGAAATCAATGGGGTCATATACACAGCTGCAGCTAAAAAGTGTCTGGGGCTATACATTTCTGTTGATTCTGAGCATGTATGTGAATAAATGCACACACACTGGAAAGTCATTAGAAACACTCTATGCAACTAAATGCTGCATGCTTCTAATTGCAAGTATTTTAAAGGATGTAGGATCTTCTGCTAGCTCTGCCAGCAAGAGCCCCCACTGAGTGCAACAAAAACGCACTTTTGTTATTTTTAAGAAATAAATGCGTACAAAAAATATAACGCAGACAACAATTGAGGGAAACCAAAACGGATTTGATTTGTCCAGCTGCCCCTTTAAAGGGCCATTAAATGCGATCAGCTTTTTCTTGATCCTAACAATAAACATTCTAAAATTGTTTTCAACCAGGACATCTGTGCTATGAGTCAACGCAGCGAGCCAAACCCACTGCGGTGCCTTTTTCAGTTTGATGAGTTAAAAAAGAAATCAAATATAAAAGGGATCTGATAAATTGGCTTTAAAAAGAATAGTTATTATTTCCAATCTAATTATGTTGTCAAGAAAAGAAAAACTAGCTAGAGGTTTATTTTTAATTTTGCTTAAATAGGGACTTTAATCGCTGTACTGAAGACGTGCAGGAAAAAAATATATAATTGGGTGCCTCCCAAACATAAATCGATGTGCTTTTTAATGATGAAATGACATTGGGGAATGTATGTTACTCCTTTGAATTCCATCTTCAAGCTGCAGAGAAAGGATCTGTATTTACATATCTATCTCCTTAAATAAATTCAGTATTTAACACAGGAAGAAAAAAAGTGAAATCATTTTAGTGAGATAAGAGCATTTCAGTATTTGAATAAATAAGACATTTTGCAGCTGCTGAATTAGTGGACCAGATTTCTTATATGAAGTCTTAGTTGGCATACGGACATCTCTATGTTATCATCTCCGCCATGGGAGTTTGATGTGTGAAGCTGAACTCCGGGTATATATTAAAAAATGTCAAATTAATGCCGCTCGATATTCATTAATACATTATCAAATGCATTTTTAAAATACGCTAGAAATATACAGTAAGTACCTTACTAGGGCAGGGCTGATTTGGTATCAATCTCTATACAGTAGAGCTTGGACTGAGAGAGAGAAGCAGCACAAGGAGCGAACAAATTATGCCCTTGCTCAAAGAACATGATAGGAGGAGAGAGCATAAAGATGACCTCAAAAGTCTGCTGCTTCTCATTTTACTGTCCAGTCAAAATGGGGAGGAGACCTGTAAGTGTTACTTAACTGCACCAAAGACAGATTAGGTCTCCTGACCTGCTGTGTGTCAGAGCTGCATTAATCTCAGTACTGAATGGACAGAAATACAGATCCTTTAGCAGGTAAACCTTATTTATTTATTTATTTTGTGCATTTAGCTGTTTACCTGGAGTTCAGCTTTAAAGGAACCTGTCTCGACACAGGTTGCAGGATTTGCACGATTTCCCCCAGGGCCGTTGCTACCACTAGGCAAACTAGGCAGCCTCCTAGGGCGCACTGCTGCCTAGGGGTGCCCGGCCGCTCGTTTCCCTCTGCGTCTGCATGCTCTGCAGGCTGCAGCATGTAACTAACTCAGTCTTAGGCAGCTGCTCTGCCCGACCGGTACTGTAAATAGAGGTGCAGCGTAGCACTCGAGCCAGTGCTAGAGGAAGCAGAGCCGATGCTTCCTCTATAGCGCCGCCTCCTGGGCAGGGGAATGGGGGTGGAGCCAATGGGGGCGGCAAAATTAGGTTTCGCCTAGGGTGTCAAAAATCCTTGCACCAGCCCAGATTCCCCCATCAACACAGAATGCTGACAAAAGAATTCCTCCTGCCGAGTCATAGTCTGCTCTCAACGGGGGGCGGGTAGGGGAAGCCGTTCCCGGAAGGAGAAGACAGCGATTATCAATATCAGCTATAGCCGCCATTAGCGATATTCGTAAGAGAATCTGGCAGGCTGGTTGTACCCAAACTGATTGATCGATCAGGTCGCTACATTCAACCTGCCCATTAACGGTTCGAATCTCAGTTGGTTCAGCAATTCTAACCGTGTATGGCAGGCTTAGGACTGTCCTGGGATTTCAACTAAATCCCGGTATCCCAAGATTTGGCCTGTGTTCCTAAACCCAGTGCTGGAAAATTTGTTTAACACTCAGCTTCACTAACGTACATCATAGGCTATGGTAGGTTGCCCACTCCAGGTTGCCCCATCAATGGGCACATTGATGGCAACAGTCTTCTTGGATTCTGAGGGTGTGCAGCAGCAGTAAAGAAGACTGTTGCCATCACTTTGCCCGCTGATGAAACGCTTCAAGCCTTTTTCCTTCCACTTTCTCCATTTTTAACTTGGCTACAGGGGTGCCAACTGTTTGCAAAGAGCACATGAAAACCATATAGAGTGCTTGTGCCATTTTCAGCACTGAACATCTGGAAGAGTGGCTTTGTGCAGTGATAAAATTTCATGCCTGTGTGGTCACTCTTTCCGTGTCAGCCTGTAAACTTTTTAGACTACCCTTGTAGAATATCATACTGGATTAACCATTAACCTAACAGCATGTCTTTAAAGTGAAATTAATGCTCTAAATCAACATTAACTATTTTTAATCCTTATGATGCTAACATTGGTAAATAGATAGGAAGGTATATTATATTTACTTGCCCTAAACTTTTTTTTTTTCATTTTTTCAGTTGCTTCCTGGTGTCTGCCCTACGCCAAAATGATGTTATACATCCCAGGAGTCTTCAAGAGTATTTTCCATCCTCATGAGAGTCTTTCTCAGCTAAGCACGGCCTCCTGTCTCCTTGTCTGAGCTAAGGGTAGATGGATTCCAGGAAGTAAATGCTACATGGATCATCTGCCCTTACTCAAGATGGCCACGGCTAGAAATGTTAGGGGGTGTTTTTTTAAAGTGATTTTTCAACAAAATAAAACATGGATGTATGAATGAGTTTGCTTTGAATACTAAAAATCAATTAAATAGCGTTCTCAGTTTATGGTGTTCACATGCAGTTTAGTTCTGCATTCAGCCCTGGTTCACACTGATGCTGTGCGGGAAATGCAGCACTTCCTGTGTGTTTCCCGCACTGTGTTCATGTGATCTATTGCGGGTGTCAATTAAAAGTTAACGACACAGTCTCCCTTATAGAGGCTGGACTTAAAGAACTAACCAGATGGTATTTGGTCCTAACTCGCCTGGCCAAGATCTATATCACAGCTACTACGGAATGCTTTCGGGGCTGGATGTTGTGAGGTTCTATGCTTCATACAAACAAATGTTGTTTTGTTCTATGCTTCATGTCTGGTGGGAATGTCTTAAAATTAAGCATTTCCTGAATAGGGTGTTTTCGATGCTCCTAATGGTGATGGGGCTCCCCACTGAACAACAACCACACTTAGCTCTACTTAATGATTTGCCAACCGGGTGGCTTCGCCCCTTGAAACGCCTGGTCTATTTTATCTTGTTGGCGGTGAAAGTCACTATAGCAGGAGCATGACACCTTCAGTACCTTTTGGACGTTCCAGATATAAAATATCATGGATCATGATTCATGAAAAAATTGCTAGTATTATTAATGACCAAAGCAATCTGTTTGAACAAACCTGGGAACCTTGGGCCTCACATATACACGTACCCCTGTCCTAGACTTCTGGTGCTATACAGCCTCTGGGCTCTTCCCATCCAAGTTTACTTTCTCCTCTGACCTACCTCTCGTCGCATCTCAGGGATCCTCTTCCCCTACCACTATCTCCCTGCTATCTGTTATCTCTCTTTCCTTCTTCTTCCCTGTCCTTTCTTCCCTCTCGGGTTGTTTAATTGCCTTTTTTCAAGGTTGATTTTGGCATTTTATTTTTGTAATATTGCTGGTGACTGCCTGATTTGCATGTATCCTAAGTCTGTACAGAGAACATCTTCCTTGCGGAGGAAGCGATGGAGTTATCAAACTCTTTCTGATTATGTAAATGCATATCTCTCTCTGTTACGAACATTTATAGTTTTGTTTTTTTATTTTCTGTTTTTGCTTAACTGCAGACTGCATTATACTGTGACTGCTATGATACTCTTTATGTTTAAACTATAAAAATGTGTAGCCAATGTCCCCCTTGGGAGTGGCTGGAAGTAGGGGTTGCTGCTCACAACTGCCCTCAATCACACTCCTACTGGCCTCCAGAGTCAGACAACAGGCTGTTTCTTTGTGTTTTGTTTTTATTTGGGAATTTAACTTGGGTGGGGAAAGGGGTGGCTATGGGATGCCCAAGGATCAACAGTTCTGTACACGGGACCACTATATACACTCTCCAGTATATACACTTCTCCAACTTCACTCCAGCACACTTCTTGCTTCTCTGACAACTCCTGGTTCCTCTCTCCTGCACACTTCTTGCTTCTTTGACAACTCCTGGTTCCTCTCTCCTGCACAAGTCTTACTCAGCACAGGTGAGACCTGGAAGGATATTTACCAGGCCTCCATATCATCTTGTTCGGCCTAACTAGCACATGAGACCTGGTGTAAATTTACTAGGCCTCTGGACCGCCCTTTGCGGGCATGGGGTTGAGGCTCCCCTGGTGTAGAAAGTTAATACATTGGTGCTAGCTAGCCACGATGGACTACAGCTCCCAGCCCATCTGCACACTATCCATGACACCAAGTCCCAATCTCTTCCTGCACCTCTTCCAGACTGTCTTCCTCCCAATCTGCTTTATGCATCTCCACTTCCCTGGGCTGTGTCACTCAACAACAACTGGTGGACTCCTCCTGGAGACCTCTCTGAAGTACACTTCTCCTGCTGTCCTCTGCTTGCTCGTTCATGTGCTTTTCCAGAATCCCCAACCTTCTGGATACACCCGAGCCCCAGGCTAGACTGGGGGCTCCCTCAAGGCCTCGACAGCCTCAGTACCTCGTCTGCATCTCCAAACTTGCACCCCTCCCAGGGCTGACCTAGACTATTTGAGAAAGCCTGCCCCTGCCAATCCAGACTGAGGATTGGTCAGGGCTTTCCAAAGTCACAGGTAGCTCCACCTCTCTGCTCCACTCCCCATTTCTAGAATATTCTAGAAACCAGAGGGAGGGACTCACCGAGAGGTGTCACTACCCACAGTTAACACACCTCCCTGGGCCACTCCCCTGCGCAGAACAAAAACAAACAGGCCTAGCAGCAGCTAGGCCTGCCTACATTTTGCCTACTCTGACAAAAAATCTCACACTAAATAGTAGCACCTACCTAAGGTAGAGGGTGCTACAAATGTATTGAACGTAAATGTTAATGACACCCCAAAACTGCATCCCATTCCATTGCCCAGAACAAAAACAAACAGGCCTAGCAGCAGCTAGTCCTGCCTACATTTTGCCTACTCTGACAAAAAATCTCACACTAAGCAGTAGCACCTACCTAAGGTAGAGGGCGCTACAAATGTATTGAATGTAAATGTTAATGACACCCCAAAACTGCATCCCATTCCAGTGCAAACAAATAAAAAGCTGACCGCACTTTTTTCATGCAGATGCAGTGAGATTTGAGCCATTCAAACATGAATGGTCTCAAACTGTACCGCACAGAATCGCGTGTGATTTGCACAGGAATGCAGTGCACTTCCTGTGCGAATCACATGCGGTGTGCAGCGTAAACCAGGACTAAAGTGTGGGAGGAAACCCATGCAAACACTAGAAGAACATGGAAATCTCTGCTGGCTGGGACTTGAACTGAGAATCCTAGTGCTGCAAAGCAGAAGTATGTAATATAACCATCGTAAATGCAATATAACCAAAATATGAAATAACAAGCAAGTTAAAATACAGGAGTCTCATCAAAAAATACTTTTAAGATAAATGTTACAATAACAATTTAAAATGTGTACATAATGCTGAAAATACAATAGAGTTTCCCTTTAATAGTTGTTTCTACTCTAGTCACATCATTGCATAACTCTGATAATTAAGCTTTCCTTGATCTAATTACAGCTGTATTCAGCAATGACCCCATAAGAGCCTGTTACAATTACTATGTTACATCACACACCTGTCATGAGATCAAATTACATACAAAAGACAACCTGCAGGTGTTACCTATTCCCAGCTCATACTATAGATGCCACCCACCAGGTGATCAGAGTTCTATGCAAAGATTGTTCTCATGAGCTTAGCGCAAAGGTTTGGGTTTCACTGAAAAAAACAAACCTTACCATAAGCACATAAATCTTATCTATACTTGGAGAAGACAGCTGTATTACTATATTTTTGATGATTTACGTTTATAGCATATACCACTGGTTCCCATATTTAATACACAGGTGGTGCTTCTCTTGCGGCCTTTATATTCTCCTACACAAGCCTTTGTTTGAGTACACTATCCAAATACACTACAGATTCTAGTGACCCCATGGTTCTATTGATCTCTAAGAATGATATTGGGTGTATTCGGATACTCAGTCAAACCCATGTGGCAGAGTCACTCAGGAGATTAGATCTGTGGGAGCCGCTGGGAGGCAAGCTGTCACTTGTAAACACAGAAGCTGGACTTCTGTGTTTGCAAGCGATGGTGATGAACAGGGAGCAGAGGGCCTGAGCCAGAGGTGGTGGAACTGAGCTCCACAAGTTCCAGCTGAAAAAAAGCCCTGCAAATAGCACATAGAGAGGTTATGGTGTCAATCAGCCTTTGTGGGCAGAGCGAGAAGTGCTGATGTCACCAGAGGGTTCCACCTTCATTACAAACGTTAAGACTGGGTTCACACTATTGCGAACTGGATGCTCGTTTAACCACATCCAATGCATGGCAGGAGCCGGTTCACACATCTCCGGGGCAGCCGTGGAGCGCACTGCAAAAGAGTCATGTGCGTCTTTGGATCCGTTTCAGGCCCGAATTCCGCCAAAAATTCGGACCCAATATGATGAACGGGGAAGCACCGGACCCCCTTCTGCGAGCCGCACTGCACAGTGTGAGCCCAGTCTTAACCACAGTGGCACCAGAAGCTGCATCATCACTGCCATTATATTATGTTGCCAATAAAGTTCATAGGTACTGTTAGCTAGGTTGTGAGTGAGAGTAAAGCTGGCCATAGACGGTTTGAATCTTGGTTGGTTCAGCTGGGACCAGCCGAGATTCGAACCATGTATGGGCAGGTTGATTGTGCTCAAGTTGATGGATTGACTTGGGTACAACCAGCATGTCGGAATTTTCATGCGATTATTGCCAGCAGCTATAGCCGCTAGCAATATTCACTGTGTGTTCTTCCAGCCAGGACAGCTCCCCATGCCCCCCACACAATAGCTTGGTGGAACGAATTCCCCCATCAACATGGGTTGCAAGAAAGAAAAACGCTCCATCTATGGCCAGCTTTAGTGCCTGATATTTCAACAGTGATGGCTGTAGGTGATAATGTAAGGGCTTTTTGACACCATGTCCTTTGAGCTGCATTGAATTCAGGCTCAACATAAGGACACCTAAAACAGCAATTGTTTTCTGTGTGCTCTGTTCCCAACAACATTGTGTCAATGCAACGTGCCTTTTATCATTTTTAAAAGGCTTGAATTCTGGCCTTAAGGTGGCTTATACAGAAAAACTGCATGTACAGAGAGATTTAGCATGCAGTATAATGCAGCACAACCCGTTAAACATGCATCATTGCATTTTCTGTGCATTTTTATGCCATTAGCATACAGTATGGTTCCCTCTATGTAGGAGTATTTAAAAGTATACATAAGGCAAAGAAAATTGATTACTTAGGTCTCATGCACACCGCATTTAGGTGCAGGTGGAAGGTACAGACACACCATCCAGTCCTGCTGCTGTCAGCCTGTCTACAAGAGGCTGACAGCCGCTGCAGCTGGACGGGACTAGGTCGTGCACTGAACAGACATCCATTTAGTTCAATATGCACCCAGGGATGAATACCACAATGCAGACTGTTGGGGGCACTTTAGGATTATGGCAAGAACCCACCCATCCAGTTGCAGACTTTTGTGACTCTATCATCAAAACTAAAAGTTCCAATAAAATTTGTGCCTGTAAAGTAAATATTTAAAGTGGTTGTAAACCTCAGTCATGGAATCTGAGCAAAGCACATATATCTGCAGCGTTTCCTTATCTCTCTCCAAAGCTCTAAGTGTTGTTTCTCTCTGGTGCTTCGTTCCTCTGTTATCAGCGATAAAATTTGTGTGTGTGTGTGTTGGGGGGGGGGTTGGGGGCAAAGAGCTCTGAACGGAGCTTGTCTATTCAATACACAGCTCTTCAACTGTGTGAAGGTGAGTGTGTGCCTTTCCTCCTATCAGCTCTCACACACTGTAACTGTAGTCTATCTGCCCCCTCCTCTGTGCTCCTGACAGATGAAGGAAGATTTTTAACACAATCTACCCTTTTGAAGGGGTGTAGAGAGGAGAATACTGCAGATAAACAAGTAAAACTTACGCAGAGATAAAACAAATCCTCCTACATATCATCTGAAACTGTTCACTTCACTGGGTATATGAGAGGGTTTACAACCACTTTAGTTCTTCTGCTCCCCGTTAATGAGAAATTGGCAGCTGAAAAACAAAAACTGTGAATGCCAATCCCTTGCTCCCCATCATCATTTAGTGGGGTTCCTCTGTCAACCCAAGCATCTCTACCGTGTTCTGTAGTGAAATTACAGAATGAGTCTGTGTGAGGAACCACGGGGCTCTACATGTGAGCAAGAGATTGACACTCCTGGTAGGTTTCTGAAGGAACTTCAGATGGAAATTCTCAGCCAGAGAGGTGGCAGCAGAGGAGGGAAGTATTTACTTTTTTTTCTTACAGGAACATCTTTAATACTTTGGCGATTTTAAAATGAATCCATCGAGTTGTATTCATTCATTCAAAGTAAATCAATGCTAGCATAACTGTGATATTTCCAAAAACAAAAATACGTTTCTGAATGTTGCATACACTGATAAAGTGCATTTTTTTATGATGGGGCCCAATGTATTGATCCTTTATTCAAAAATAATACAGTCGGAACCACCCTAAATTGGGTGCAATAAGAATGTAAATATAGAATCACTTACAGAAGAGGACCTTGCGTCTCATCAGACGGAAGAACGTGTAGAGAAAAACCTATATTATATGCGTACAGCTAGTTAAATAGCAATATAGGTCAAGAGCTACTTTAGCAGGCAGAGCATGTGACCCCACTTATATATCATTGACTTGTACACTGCTCTGGTCTTCGCTAAGCAAATGCTCCATGTCAAAAAGCTACACCAAAGTCCAAAGAGAAAGAAAAATGAACAGGAGGGGGGGGGGGGGGGGGTAGGGGAAGGGTAGGGGTGGGCTATGGACAACTTGCTCCCCGTCCACTCACTTGTGGTTTAAATTTGCCTTTCCAGTTGTGTTACAATCTTAAGCCTCGTACACACGGGACGACAATTGTATACAACAGGTCGTATGAACGACTGTTGTATGCGAAATCGATCGTTCGTATGCACGATTAGAACAGCCGACATACGACGGTCGTACAAGGGAGTTGTATGAGCAGACTAGAAAACGTGGTCGTACCAACAAGCGGTCATACGACCATTGTATCGTGTGTACAGAGCAGTTGGTACAACAAGTTGTATTGTGCAAAACACGCATGCTCAGAAGTCAGGAACGGCCGGATGCTAATTACATGCACCTGAACGTTCTTTCTGCGGTCGTACGATCGTGTAGTGCAGTCAGTATGCAAGTTACATTATCCAACATACGATTTGAGACGATTGTAAGTACGATTGTCGTCCCGTGTGTACAAGGCTTTAGTCATGTTCACTCCTTATGTTAAACAGACTTAGAATACTGTCAGAAAGGCTGTATTAGAAACCTGATTGGCCCACATGGACAATACTTCAATATTATTTTGCACCAGAAGATGACAACCTGACAACCCATAGAAATTTCCAGGGCATTACAAACTGTGCATGCCTTACCTCCTTTATAAATTTTACACCCTGAGAACCCACAGATATTTCTAAAGATTTACAAACTGTGCTTGTGTTACCGCCTTCATAAATTTTTGTAGATTACCATATGGGTACACTAAAACATAATATGATCTTTGCTGAAAGTGATGTTAACCAGTAAAGTACATTAAAGAAATGACAAGAAAATTAGAATACGATGCACTTAGATTCCACAAAGGTCTAATTCTAGATAGCATCGACTGAGCTGAGCTCTTCCTCCTTAATAACCCACTTATGCCTGGGGCAGACATATCTGCATTCACTACTAGCCACCCTTCCTTCTCCAAGTTGGTTAAACTGCAAAGAGAGGCGCACAATATCCCCAGCTGTTCTCTGTGAGTTATATGTTTAATATAGAAAAAAGGGATTTAATGATACTGCAAAGTTTTAAGAGATTAAAAAAGGGAGACAAGAATATTATTATATCCATTACATCTGGAGAAAATTGCCTTATTGCAAAAAAAAAAAAAAAAAAAGTTCTACAAATTTATAATCACAAAGGCAATTTTTTTTAAGGCAAAATATAAAAATATTGCTTCATTAGCAGTGCTGCAGTAACGGCTTTGTGAGGGACTGGGGATCATGGAGAGCTTATAGCAAATGAGACGTACAAGTAATGGCTCGTCATTTACCAACACACTTATTCAATGCATTAGCGGAGACTTAAAAGATTAATTTGAGCTAAGAGTGCTGTGGATGGGGAAGAGCAAGTGGAAGGGACTCGTTATATTTTAATGGTCTATTCTTCTAGACAGACATGACTAGATGAGAGATATGTATTTATTCTAATGTTTTCCACTTTAATTTTCATTCCAATTGATAGACTGGATTTGGTCTTCACTGAAGACAAAATACGTTGTGCTTCATAATTCCCGGCTTAACAGGGGCAGAACTGGACTATCATTTAAAGCAGCTTTTGGCAAAGAGAAAACTCAGTCAATGGACCATCTAATACTATCCAGGAACACTGGCATTATGCTTTAAGCCAGTGGTGCTCAATTTACTTTATTTAGTGTGTCTTGTGTACGGTCCCTGACATCACCAGATGCTGCAAAAAGTTGTTAAAGAGACAAGAAGCAGGAAATTGACAGAAACTATAAACATGCTACAAGAGATGGTCAGAGATTGCAGACATTCTACAGGGTATGGTCAGAGATTGCAGGCATTCTACAGGGTATGGTCAGAGACTGCAGACATTCTACAGGGGATAGTTAGAGACTGCAGACATTGTATGGAAGATAGTCGGAGACTGCAGACATTCTACAGGAGATGGTCAGAGTTTGCAGGCATGCTACATGAGATGGTCAGAGACTGCAGGCATGCTACAGAAGATGGTCAGAGACTGCAGGCATTCTACAGAAGATGGTCAGAGACCACAATGCATGTCTCCAGTCTCCAACAACTTCTATAGCAGACAGTCATTGACCAGAAATAATTTACACAAGATTGCTAGAAATCACTCAGCAGAATCTATTATAAAAAAAATCAGATGTATAAAAGCATAAAAACGCAAAAGGCATGAACATGACAGCACAGAAAAATACAGTATGAAAGAAATAAACAAAACAGTTTACCATCTACTTGAAGCCAGTCAAATCAAAAATAAACTACTGTATGAAGGCAACACAGGAAGTGTCCAAGGGTCACATGCGATCCTCTGAGCCAGTGGTTCTCAACCTCAGTCCTCAAGTACCCCCAACGGACCATGCTTTGGGAACTTCCCTTAGATAAAATATCAATACCATGTCATTGATATTGTTTTAAAGCAGCTTTGCAGAGTAAAGAGAAACCTGAAAACATGGCCCATTGGGGGTACTTGAGGACTGGGGTTGAGAGCCACTGCTCTGGGCCACAGGTTTGGCACTGGGGTTTTAAATATGCACATACAGTGTGTGTGTGTGTGTGTGTGTGTATATATATATATATATGTAGTGCCTCACAAAAGTGAGTACACATGTTTGTAAATATTTTATTATATCTTTTCTTGCGCAGCGCTTTCCATATATATTGTACATTCACATCAATCCCTACCCTCAAGGAGCTTACATTCTAAGGTCCCTAACTCACATTCATACATATACTAGGGCCAATTTAAACAAGATCTAATTTACCTACCAGCATGTCTTTGGAGTGGGGGAGGAAACCGGAATACCCGGAGGAAACCCACACAGGCACAGGGAGAACATGCAAACTCCAGGCAGGTAGTGTCGTGGTTGGGATTCGAGCCAGTGACCCTTTTGCTGCCAGGCGAAAGTGCTATCCACTACACCAATGTGCCGCCCATATTTATATATATATCACCCTCCAAGTTAGGCTGCTAGGTAAATTTAGTTTCTAGCTCCATTGTAATCAGTTGAGCAGCTTGGGATTATTTTGGGCTGTTCTGTCTCACTGGTTGCAGGTTTGATGGCTTCCCCTGCCTTCTGGATAGTTCTAGAAAGTAGTGGCTTGGATGAAGCAAATCAGCAGCAGAATATTGATGCCGTGTCAGCCAATACCTGGGGGAGGGTGCCCAGATGGTGGCTGGGAGTGAGCATAAATAGTCTGAGTCCAGGAAGAGAAGTTTCCAGCCTGAGGGACTCCTGCGTTCTGAGCAATCCAGCTGTATGTCTTCATTTTCTCATTGAGGTCTCAGCTATGGCAGAGCTACAGGGCCTAATCTACTGAATTTTGCTGGAGCTGATCGAGGGATTTGTCTGGGAATCTGGCCTGTAGAGCCCACAGGAGACATGTCTGACTAATATTGGAAGGAGGCATACAAATATCCAGGGACATTTGTAAGTACAGACTGGTGTGTGCGATCCCAGTGACTGTGTGTTGCTGCTATCCCTCTGGAATCAGTGTCAGCCTGTGCTTTAGTGTGTACATTCCTTATGATGTGCCCAGTTCATCATTTCCTGGTGCAAGGACTGTGTTATGAAGTTTGAGGAAGTGAGAGGTGTCCTCGATTTGTTACTGTGTCCTCTAGGAGTATCCCACAGTTACCTTGCACCTAGCCAAGTTCAAGTTTAATAAAGCATCGGAAAATAATACCCCAAGACTGTTTAATGAGCCAGAAGAATGACTGCACCTGTGTGCCTGGCTGCTAGTACCCTAACTGGGGAAAGAACCTTGGGACCAAATCAATGTGCCCTTTCGGGGGTGAGTGCAGTAATTTAGTTCCACATTACCATAGACCCCTGACTTCATGGCTAAGCCTCAGTATCTGCACCTCACAATGTATTTGGAGTGTTGTTATTGGTTGTGACAACTACAGCAGTGTTAGATCCCAGTGCTGCCATCAATATATGATAACAGCGGTGTCAGACCCTGCCACTACCACCAGTATATGACAAAGAGCAGCTTCTATCTCACTGTGCAGCCACCAATACATGGCAATGCCTCTCAGTCTGACCTAGTGCAAAGACTTTCCAGTTCGTGGGACCACAATCTAGGTGCCAGCAGACTAAAGGGCCATACACACAGGCTGAATATCAGGCGACATTCGGCTCAAGAGTACTGCAGCCGGTCCGGCTTCTGTCAAAGAGCATGACCAAAAAATGTCTGCCAATCGGCATCCAATCAGCACTGACCACTGTGTTCTGGCAGGGGGGGGGGCATCCCCCTTGTCAGAACACAATAGCGAAGCATCCCCTGCAGCTAGTGCAGGATCTCCACCCGAGCCTTTCAGTTTGTTTTTATTCAGCCCGAGTTGAGCAAAAAAAAAAAACTGATAGTATGTACCAGGTTTTAGAGTGATTGACACAGGGTTTGGATAACTATGCAGTTAACCTGTTACACACCAAATAACTGCCACATTGTGTTTGATCAGAGAAACAAACAATTTACAATAAATACTATAACAAGTCTGAGTAAGACCCTTTCACACTTGTGCGACTTGGGACTGCAAAGTTGCATGACAAGTCGTACCCAATGATTTTCAATGAGTACCATTCATATCTGTGTGACTTCAAGTCACAGCGACTTCATAGTAGTCCCTGCACTACTTTGGTCCAACTTTGATGCGACTTGAGGTCCATAGACAGCAAAATCATGGTAAAATCGCATGACTTTCAAGTCGCACGCATGTAAAAGGGGTCTTACTTGCACTGCAGACTGGTGAATTTAAATAGGATAAGGGTGCCAATCTGTTCTCTTATTCAGTTTTTTGAGATATGTCAACCTCATTATTATCACACTGATCACTGAGCAGGAGGAGGACAGGGCTAAACCATGAAGTCAGAAAGGCCCGGTACAAGAGAAGCTTTTTTAGCTATTATGTAACAGCAGACATCTTGTGACATTTGGTGTTAGGGAGGACCTTTCCTTTTAAGGACGATTTCATAACTATGTGTTGCAAAAACACACAGCACATTTAGAATGGCACCCCCAATGTACAACTCCAGTAATTGGCAACACACTTGTGCTGCAGTACACATGGAGGTGCACTACTTAAAAAAAAAAAACGAATGCTGCACAGATGTCTTATTTTTGCCCGTTCCCATTCCAAATGATAGGCTGCCTTAATGCAATGCATGTTAACATGCAAAATTCAATATGTTAACAGATAAGTGATAAAGCACTGCAATGGAAGATAAGTATGTCAAGGGTCCTAAAGCCTCGTACACACGGGACGACGATCGTATACAACAGGTCGTATGAACGACCGTTGTATGCAAAATCGATTATTCGTACGTGCGATTAGAACAGCCGACATATGACGGTCGTACAACGGGAGTTGTATGTGCAAACTAGAAAACGACCGTTGTATCGTGTGTACAGAGAAGTTGGTACAACAAGTTGTATTGTGCAAAACACGCATGCTCCAAAGTCAGGAACGGCCGGATGCTAATTACATGCACCTGAACGTTCTTTCTTTGGTCGTACGATCGTGTAGTGCAGTCAGTATGCTAGATACAAGAGCCAACATATGATTTGAGACGATCGTACGTACGATCGTTGTCCCGTGTGTACGAGGCTTAAAAGTGTAAAATGGAGCACAGATGGATTTTTAAGAGACTGAATAGGGAAAAGGTAACAAGGGAAGTAAAGGAATCATACCGAGTAATGAGGACTCATCAGTAAGACACCTTTACACCTCCTGTTTGTAAGAGGAACAAGAAAAGAACCTTTGGAATAAGTATTTGAATGGTCTCCCAGGTGGCTTCCACCTCCACTTTTTTATGCTCAAGGGAAGCCATTTCCAGCTACATAACCTTTACCCTAGACACCCCAACACATATCTCTTGGTGACCTAATCCATAACAGCATTGGCCATTAATGGAATTGCTCACCCACCCACCTCAATGAGAACCTCATACAACTGCATGTTCTACTTTACCATTTGATATCCCAGGCAGATGTCTAGAAGACATGGAATTTGCTGCCATCAGACTGTTACCACATCCTACAACAAACCTTCTTGGAAAATATAATTATCCATGACATTTTCAAGGTTTACACAGCAAATACCATAAGACAATATGTAAAATACTGCTGAAGTCCTACCCAGCATCCTTTTAAAACTGGTTTTATGACTACAGGGCAAGCAAGGATATGTGATAACAGTGAAGATACAGACGGCAGTTGGCTTTGCAAAGAAAAAAAAAAGAATTATTGAAAGTTACAAAATGTTTAATGGAAGAGAGCAGAGTATACTGTATTT
>BLSH010065610.1:403546-415568 GCA_018402905.1 Glandirana rugosa
AGGTTGAAAACAACAGTCTAAAGGAAGTCTAAATGGTTTTGGTACGTCACGTTCCCGGTCGGACTAACGTATGTTTAACTTTGAGGATTCCAAACTGGAGTATAATATACCAAAACCATTTAGACTTCCTTTTTTAGATGTCTTTTAACCTATCACACATAGGTCGATTTCAATCTTCTAATCTTAACGTTGGTCCGTAGGTGACCAAAGCTTTTCTCTTTTCGTTACCGTCGGGGACGCAAAGAGAGGTACGTCCGAAGTGACTCTCATAGAAAAGGAAAATCTTTTGCCGTTATTAATTGTATCTCTTATCGCATAAGACATGCTAATGAGTGGAGTTTAATGTTACTTGTGTATAAAGCGCTATTCTCTATGTTAATTATTGCCGTTTTCTAAAAGGAAAAGATACTCTCAGTGAAGCCTGCATGGAGAGAAACGCAGGGGCTGCCATTGCTTTTCTCTTTTCGAAACCAGTGGATGCCTGGTTGCAATTCTAATCTTCTAACTTTAGCTGGATACACACTATCCAATTTTCTGTAGATTTTTTCCTTCAGATTTACCAAAACCATATAATATGAGGTCAAACCTTAGGAGTTTCAATTTGTATGCAATCAGGCTGGCCCTTGCACTGCATGGTTTTGGTAAATCTGAAGGAAATCTGACAACAAAAGTTGGATAGTGTGTATGGGGTCTTTGTTTTATCACAATAAGTCACTGACCTAGGCAAATCCGCAGCAGCTAAAGTTAGACCTTCATACTTTTTTCATGGACTGTATAAATTGGTCAATTTGATAATATTCAGTGGGTATTAACTACATTGAGGGTTTTTTAAATATCCTCATCATTTTGGTGAAGGTCAGAGAAATCCATACTTTGCTCAGGCTATATTATTTGTATGGACAGTGTAGCAATGCCAACATTTTTTTTTATCATTACAATCCCCCCTAAAGTGAAGGGAATTCTCACTTTAGAATGTTGTCACAGGAACATTGTCCCAATTGGATGATTTCCTGGCCCCTTGCTCTCATATCATCTGTAAAATTTATAGTTTAGTGACAATAGTCAGCAGGACAAGCAGTAAATCTACCCAGGGCAAAGACAGCAGTAAAAACTTGACAATGTACTTAACCTTGCCTCAATGCAAAATTACTTTAAAAAGTTTTACCTTTATGTATTGTGGGGGGGGGGGGGGCAGTTAGCTCAATGGGGATCACCTTCTCTGAGAAAAAGTAGTCCAAACGGCAGGTTTTCTTAACCACTTCAGCCCCGGAAGGATTTCCCAGGTTAGGACCAGAGCACTTTTTGCGATTCGGCACTGTGTAGTTTTAACTCACAATTGCGCGGTCGTGCGACGTTGTACCCAAACGAAATTTGCGTCTTTTTTTTCCCACAAATAGAGCTTTCCTTTGGTGGTATTTGATCACCTCTGCGTCATTTCTGATCACCACTATAAACAAAAGAAGAGAGACAATTTTGCAAAAAAACACAAATTTCTTACTTTTTGCTAAAATACAAATCCAAAAAAAAATATAAAAAAACATTTTTTTCATTGGTTTTGGCCGATTTATATTCTTCCTTATATTTTTGGTAAAAAAAAATGCAATTGGCGATTATTGATTGGTTTGCGCAAAAGTGGCCGTGTTACGGATGATGAGAATTCATTTCTGGGGTTTTTATTTTATTTTTTTTTTACTAGTAATGGCGGCGATCTGCAATTTTTAGCGGTACTGCTATATTGCAGCGGCCATGTCGGACATTTTTGACACTTTTTTGGGACCAATGACATTGATACAGCGATCAGAAATTTAAATGTCCACTGATTACTGTATAAATGTCATTGGCAGTGAAGGGGTTAACCTGCAGGGGGAGATCTATGGGTTAACTATGTTCCCTGTGTGTGTTCTAACTGTGGGGGGGGGGGGGGCTGGGCTACCATGGGCATGAGAAATCTAACTGATCCCAGTGACAGGGATCAGCAGATCTCCCATGCCCCCACTAACAGAGCGGGGAACTGCCGTGTTTACATCGGCGGTTCCCCGTTCTTTGCCTGTGGCTACTCATCACGGCTCGCCGGCGGACATCGGGTCCACCCGAGCCGCGGGCGCACTCCCCCCTAGCAGCCACTCGTAGAACGGCGATTCGCACCCAGCGTCCACACTGCCGCCGTAAATAGACAGTAGGCAGTGTGGAACCGGTTAGAAGCTGATTTGTAGCCAGTTTTATTTTAAAAGGTTGCATGAAAATCAAACAAAACAGAAAATAAATCCTTGCCATCCAGGCTCTTAATAAATATTTCCAGTTTTTCTAATTGAGCGGTGAAGGGCTTCTCCCAGTCACCCGCAAAAGAAAGACAATGCATATCTTTTGTTTCAGTCATAAAGCAAACTTCAGTTCATCAGCTCTCTCAGGCGTGATGGCTCCTGAGTCCCAGGCCAGAGAAAATCATTGTTATACTCCTGCTTTTTTATACCACCTGTTGGTGGACACAAGTGTACCACAAAATCTGGTCCAGGAGCAACCCTGCTAAGGTGGCTGGTAACACCTGGACTGGATTTTGCCTTAGTTCACTGAAAATGAACACATACAAGGTGAAACATAAGGTCCATCGATCACATCGCCTTTCATAATGTCACAGTATACTTTAATAGTTGGGGCCCCTGTATTATGTTTCTTTTATTGCTTATGGCCCATATTATTCTATTATCTAGAACAGTGGTCTCCAAACTACGTGACAGGGGGCCAGATACAGCCCTTTGCTTGCCTTAAACGGCCCTTGGGGCATTTTTCTCCCATTGATATAAGTTGGTAGAATAGTATCTCATATCAACAATGGGGCACCATTTCTCCCACTGACACCAACAGTGGGCACAATTCCTTCCCCTAATACCAGATGTGGTGATGCTTACTTCCACTGGTGTCAGGAAAATTTATACTACTGTTGGCCACAGTTCAGCCCCCTAAAGTCTAAAGAACAATAAGCTGGCCCTTTGTTTAGAAAGTTTGGAGACCCCTGATCTAGAATAAACAAGTATTGCTTTTGAACCTACCATCATGTGTTGTTACAGTTGCCATTTCACAGGTATTCATTTTACAGTCTATGAGTATATGTTCTTCAGCTACTCTAAGACCCCTTTCACACTGGGGCGTTTTTCAGGTGCTTTAGTGCTAAAAATAGCGACTGTAAAGCGCCTGAAAAACTCCCCTCAATCCACCCCAGTGTGAAAGCCAGAGTGCTTTCACACTGGGGCGGTGCGCTTGCAGGACAGGAAAAAAAGTCTTGCAAGCAGCATCTTTGGGGCAGTGTATGCATCGCTCTTCCACCGCCCCTGCCCATTTGGAATGAATGGGCAGCGCTCCCAAAGCGGCTGAATACCGCTTCGGAAATCCGCGCGCCGGCGCTTTTAACACCCCTTCTTAGGGGTTAAAAGCTCCCCGCTGCTGCCCAAACAGCAGCACCAAAACACTGCTATAACAGCGATAAAGCACTGCTAAAGCTAGCAGCACTTTACTGCTATTACCCAGTGTGAAAGGGCCCTGAGCTTCGTTTTGGGGGAAAAAGTTATTTTACTCCCTAAATTGTTTAATTTGTCCTCGTGCCTTCTTAACCACTTCCCGCCCAGCCTATAGACAAATGACGTCTGGGTGGTGGTTCAGTTATCCTGATTGGATGGCCATTGATGTCCACAGGATAACCCGTGATCGTGCGCCCACAGGGGCGCGCATTGCGGCGATCGGTGGTGTTTCAGTCTGACCCACTGCATTACCGATCTCGGTAAAGAAATTCCATCAGAAGCTCTTTACCGCATCATCAGCCGTGACCAATCACAGCTGGTCACAGTGTAAACAGGAAGAGCCGTTTATCGGCTTTTCCTCTACTTGCGTCTGCAGACGCGAGTAGAGGAGACCCCAACGGCTGCTCTCCTAGCGGGGGGGGGGTTCTTTCTGCACTGATTGTTTATCTAGCGCAAAAAATAAAAACCCCAGAGGAGATCAAATACCACCAAAAGAAAGCTCTATTTGTGGGAACAAAATTATAAAAATTTAATTTTGGTACAGCATTGCATGATTGCGCAATTGTCATTCAAAATGCCTATTGTCTATTTAGAACTTTTACCCCTTGAGGTCTTCCATTGTCTTTTGTTGCCTACAGAGTACTACCATAAATAAAGCATTCCACATGTCTACTGTTCACCAAGCAAAACTGTGAATACTTATTTAAGAAGTCTCCAAGGTAAGTTGTATTTTTTGACAATTGCGCATTACAATATTTGACAATGATGATTTTAAAATTCAAGTGAATGTGCATGATGATGAATGTCTTTGCTTAGGGACAAGAGGTCAGAATAGAGACAAAACACGAGCAGGCCCTTCCACAGCACCCTGTACCTAGAAACGACTTGGTGCCTCTTTTTCCTTTTACATATATTCTTTTTAAAGGTCTATTTCGTTGGGAAAGCCCTAGGCCAGCCACACCCGGTTTGAATCTCGGCCAGTTCAGAAGGAACCGGCCGAGATTTGAACTGTCAATGGACAGGCTGAATGTACTAAGTTGATCAACTTGGGCACAACCAGCCTGCCGGCTGCTATAGCTGCTAGCAATAATCACTGTCTTCTTCCGGCAGGGGCAGCTTCCCCTGCCCTTCCTCACCACCCTGCCGGGAGTAGACAGTGGCCTGGCAGGAGGGATTCCCACATCAGCACTGTCTGTGTTGATGGGGGAATCAAGCAAATTTCTTCAAGTCAAGGAGCAGAAAGGGCATGGTTTAACACTATTGGCACCAGCTCCTTGTTCTCCATCAGCAAAGCAACATTATGAGTAGCTGACTAAACAGAGACACTCATAGAGAAAAGAGAAACACTGGTGCCACCAATGATAAACCTATCATTCTACCTAGAAACATTTTCAAGATATGTCCCTTTCTCCATTTATTATTTATGTCTGGTCAACCATTATTCCTAATCTTTTAACTATTTCGCTGCCAGAGCCATTTTTGCGTGTTTTTCTTTTTTCCACAAGTTTAAATAATAATTTTAGACCTGAGGATTATGTAAACCCCCCAAAACATACTGTATATTTTCAGTAAGCAGATACCCTGGAGAATAGAATAGTGGTAGTTCCAATTTTTTTTACAAATAATATTAGTGCAGTAGTTTATCAAGAGCAAAATTTCAGTAAGGGTCGGTTCACACTAACGCGGCGCGATACGGCGCGACTTCGCAGCCCGTTCACATCTAGGCGAATTGTCAGGCGACTTGAGTCGCCTGACAATTCGCCTCAATGCTGTGCAAATGGAACCGTTCTAATAGGAGCGAATCGCTTCGCTCCGCCTTAGAAAAATGGTCCCTGCACTATTTTCAGGGCGATCTGAGATGGCTTGCATTGACTTTTATGATAGAAGTCTCCTCGCAAGCCACGTTGAGATCGCCTCGAGCGCCGCATCGCGCCGCTTCACGCCGATTCGCATCGCGCAAGTGTGAACCGGCCCTGACAAACACTCTAAAGTTAATTTTTGGGCACACAAACATAATATAGTACCCAGTTCTTTTGCCTAAAATTTGTGTGCCTGGGAAACGGCAATAAACATTCAATAACCTATATTTTCCATAGGCGATGCTTTAATAGCCCCTATAGGTCATCAGTATAATGTTTACCATGACTAATGGGCCTAGACTTTTAGCTCTCGCTCACAGCATGCATGACAATATGTAACATGTGTAGCATGATCAATGTGTAGGTGCCCCCCCATGAATGTGTTTACATTCATATGTTTTTAAGGGGGTTTTGAGGGCAACTTTAATTTTTTACACTTCATCTAAACTTTCTTTTTCATCACACAGAGTCCCTATGTGATGCTTTATTTTTAGTGACAGGTTCTCTTTATCAAGATCTTTTATACCCTTGATGTCTCACCTCCAACAAAGTTAATGGAGCACAGATCCAGATAGCAGGAATTCCAGGCAGCCTTTACTCTACAGTCATCTGAAAAGCAATCCACCACAGATTGCTTTTCAGAGGGCAGTAGACACTGCCGCTTAGGTGAAAGAGCCCTAAGCTCCTTGAGGGCAGAGACTGATGTGAATGTGCAACATGTACATTCACATCATGTATGTAAAGCTCTGCATAAGTGGTTGGTGCTAAATAAATATTGGAAATAAATAAAAAGCGCAATAAGAATAATGGTAATGAGATTGATTTACTAAGAGGATCGGGGCTGTTCACTGCTCACTGAGCTTAGTAAATAGGATGAAGCTGTGTTTATTTCATGTAACCAATCATATGCTTGCAAAATCGTGTCAGGACAAGTCTAATCATTGGAGGAGAGCAGGCTGAGTTTTCAGCACAGATAGAGAACTGACCATGCTGTGCTCTCGTGTCTAGTGTGTTCAGATTTTAATAGGAAAGCAGAGGGACTGGCATGAACACCAGGGATTTCATACAAAGGAAGCAATACAAAGAGAACAGGATACCTTTTCATACAAATACATGGTACAGCAGGCATATATCAGAATTATGAAATGTTGGGTTTACATATTCTTTAATCATTCGGTCAGAAGACTTCAGTAACCCAATATCCAAATGACTGCTGACAGTTACTGTACTTTATGAGTCCGTATTAATCCTTTGAATACATAAGAATCCAGAGAAAAGAAAAATCAAATGAACATTTTCTGTTGCAAAATATTTTAAAGCCACTTTTGCATAAAGTAAATATAAAATTGTATATCTACTTGAATAAGCAAGAACAGCGCTGTGAGTGGCATTTTCCTATAAAGCAGTTTTGTGTATTGGGCTTAATGTAATCACACTATTATATTAGGTGTTGGGCTTGCCACAGAAATTTTCATCAATATGGTTCTAATTGCCTGATGAGGGCTGTAGCAATCTTACCCTACTAATGGAATGACAATTAGATTGTTTTAGTGGAATCGTGCCAGACTGTGATTTCATTCTGTGCGGTGGCCTAATAGAGACAAGAATCAGGATGTCAGATCTGGAGACTAGTGAAAATGTTTGAAAAAAAAAAAATACAGGGGGGAGTAACCAATTTAACCTCCCTGGCGTTATGATTATGTCAGATTTTTGCGTCTCAAAGTGGTACATTCTTTTGCATAGAAATTTGGCGTTTTATATTGTAGGCCTGTAATTCTTAGGAATAATTCATTTAAGACAAGAGTCTAGTCGACATCCCAGGTATGATAAAGTTTGAAATTAGGAAATCATAAATTATAATATATATGAAAAAAAAATTATAATATAATAAATAACTATAAATAATTATCAAAAAT
This sequence comes from Glandirana rugosa, assembly GCA_018402905.1. Taxonomy (NCBI): domain Eukaryota; kingdom Metazoa; phylum Chordata; class Amphibia; order Anura; family Ranidae; genus Glandirana; species Glandirana rugosa. The sequence goes on from BLSH010065610.1 coordinate 410,834, forward strand.
AATAATATATTTAAAAAAATATTCAATAATGCAATCAAGTCAAAAACACAGAAATTTGCTCAGTTGCAGAATTGTCGCTGTCGTCACTTTCAGTGTCTGATGATAAATTTCCCCAAAAATCAGTATCACTCAATTCTGAAAATGATTCTTATTTACTATTGCTGTTTTCTAACTGATCAAAAACCACTTTTCATAAAGGGACGCTTTTTTATGCCATGGACATTCTCAAATTTCCAGGCAGAAAGAATGGCATATATAATATAAAAGTGCATGCAGGGCACTGGGCAAACCACTAGGGACAAAAGGGATGTGAAATGATTTGGTACAGTAATGTAATCTTACAGATTACAGTGTACTGTATGCTTACTGTGTGTTTCACTTTTGAATTTCCGGCCAGGCTCTGCCCCCTTGCGACGCTCGCAGGGAACAGAGCCTGGCATCACACAGGCATCGGGCGGAGGACACAGTCCGCAGACACAGCAGGGGGACATCGCTGGATCCAGAGGACAAGGTAAGTAACCCAGCCTTGGATTCAGCGATGCAATCCCGATTGCTGTTCTGTAAGTATGGAAGGCACTAGTACAAGAACCTCCCACACAGTAGTAAAATACTGGTCAGGCATACTTTTTACCCTTTGATAGGCCCTGTTGTTAACCCCTTCCCAGCCAGTGTCATTAGTACAGTAACGGTGCATATATTTAGCACAGATCACTGTATCTGTGTCACTGGTTCCCAAAAAAAAGTGTCAAAAGGGTCAGGTGTCCGATTTGTCTGCCGAAATATCGCAGTCCGGCTATAATTAACTGATTGCCGCCATTACTAGTAAAAACAAAAAAATTTATAAAATTACATAAATATATCCCATAGTTTGTAGACACTATAATGTTTGCGCAAACCAATCAATGTACGCTTACTGGGATTTTTTTTTTACCAAAAATATGTAGCAGAATACATATTGGCCAAAAGTGATGAAGAAATTTGATTTTTTACATTTTTTCTTTGGACAGGTTTTATAGCAGAAAGTAAAAAATATTGTTTTTTTTTCAAAATTGTCGGCCTTTTTTTGTTTATAGCGCAAAAAATAAAAAACACAGAGGTGATCAAATACCATCAAAAGGAAGCTCTATTTATGGGAAAAAAAAGGACATACATTTTATTTGGGTATAGCGTTGCACGACCGTGCAATTTTCAGTTAAATTAACAGAGTGCTGTATCATGAAAAAATGGCCTGGTCAGGAAGGGGGGTAAATCTTCTGGGGGCAATTGGTTAAATACGCAAGGATATAAATCCACGTTGTTTGCACCAAATGCCTTTACAAATCCAGATATCACCTTGTACAAGTAGTGGTGACATCAGCACTGCCTGGGCAGACAGCAGAGCTAAGGGAGTGAACTAGTAGCCCCACCCTCTACAGTCTGCCACAGAGGGGCAGGTACAAGACCAGTTACCTTGCACAGGGAGAGAGAAGCAGTGACTGGTCTATTACTGGAAACTTTAGCACAAAGGCAGAATGCAGTTGTTTCATACTGGGTTACTGAACAGATCCAAAATAGATATAAAATCAAACTAAGAATCAAGTATGAATAAACATGCTTCTGTGTTTAGTCAATATACAGTATGTATTTCCACCTGTGTGTAATTTAATCTCAGTATAAATACAGCTGTTCTGCAAAGCCCTCAGAGGTTTGTTAGAGAACCTTAGTGAACAAACAGCAACATGAAGGCCAAGGAACACACAAGGCAGGTCCGGGATACAATTGTGAAGTTTAAAGCAGGGTAAGGTTATAAAAAATTTCCCAAGTTTTGAACATTTCACAGCGCACTGTTCAATCCATCATCCGAAAATGGAAAGAGTAGGACAACTGCAAACCTACCAAGACATGGCCACCCACCTAAACTGACAGGCTGGGCAAGGAGAGCATTAATCAGAGAAGCAGCCAAGAAGCCCATGGTAACTCTGGAGGAGCTGCAGAGATCCACAGCTCAGGTGGGAGAATCTGTCCACAGGACAACTATTAGTCATGCACTGCACAAATCTGGCCTTTATGGAAGAGTGGAAAGAAGAAAGCCATTGCTAAAAGAAAGCTATAAGAAGTCCCCTTTGCAGTTTGCGAAAAGCCATGTGGGGGACACCGCAAACATGTGGAAGGAGGTGCTCTGGTCAAATGAGACCAAAATGTAACTTTTTGGCCTAAAAGCAAAACGCTATGTGTGGCGGAAAACTAACAATGCACATCACCCTGAACACACCATCCCCAACGTGAAACATGGTGGTGGCAGCATCATGTTGTGGGGATGCTTTTCTTCAGCAGGGACAGGAAAGCTGGTCAGAGTTGATGGGAAGATGAGTGGAGCCAAATACAGGGCAATCTTATGCCTCGTACACACGGGACGACGATCGTGTTCAACACGTCGTACTCACGACCGTTGCATGCAGAATCGTTCGTCTGTGGCGGCACTTTCAACAGTTGAACGTACGACGGTCGTTCGTGGGAGTTGTATGTGCAGACTAGAAAACTTGGTCGTGTCAACAAGCTCGCATACGACCGTTGAGTCGTGTGTAGAGCAGCTGTGTTCAACAAAGTTGTATTGTGCTAAACACGCATGCGCCAAGTCCACTTTCAACTAACATGAAATTAGAAAGGAGCCCAAAAGGTGACGCTACTTCCTCATTATACGCTCGTTCGCGTCATCACGTTCGGCCGGCCGCAAGTTGTATGTACGACCGTCGTGTGCATGTCAGTGGGCTACATACGACCGTCAACGTACGATTCAACACGGTCGTGTGCACGATCGTCGTCCCGTGTGTACGAGCCATTAGAAGAAAATCTGTTCGACTCTGCAAGAGACTTAAGACCAGGATGTGGTTCACCTTCCAGCAGGACAACGACTCTTAACAGCCAGAGCTACAATAGAATGGTTCAAATCAAAGCAAATTGATGTGTTAGAATGGCCCAGTCAAAGTCCACACCTAAATCCAATTGAGAATCTGTGGCAAGACTTGAAAATTACTGTTCACAGATGCTCTCCACCCAATCTGACAGAGCTTTAGCTATTTTGCAAAGAAAAATGGGCACTCTAGGTGTGTAAAGCTGGTAGAGATATCCCCAAAAAGACTTGCAGCTGTAATTGCAGTGAAAGGTGGTTCTATAAAGTATTGACTGAATACAAATGCACGCCATGCTTTAAAGATATTTATTTGTAAAAAATATTGAAAACCATTTATCATTTTCCTTCCACAATTATGTGCTACTTTGTGTTGGTCTATCACATAAAATTACAATAAAATACATTTACGTTTTTGGTTGTAACATGACAAATTGTGGAAAAGTTCAAGGGGTATGAAAACTTTTTCAAGGCACTGTACATACCTGGATACAGCACTGTGGTACAGGGACATCCTGTCGATGGCCAGAACAAAACTGAGTCATGCTGAGTGCTGCTCAGCCATTCACAAGAAGGCTTATATTTTTATGAATGAATACAAGGGTTTCTTTGATTGGCTGAGGTGGTGGGTTGGGCAGACAATGTCACAGTCTCTACCTCAGCCAGTCAGAGAAAGTCTTGTATTCATGGCTTGTTACAGGACACAGGAGAGTTAATTCTTAGACCATTGGGTTATGCTCCACCTCCAGGTGATTGGGCACTGGCAAAGAGCAAAGCTTGAATTACCCCTGGAAGACCCCTCCCACTCCCAGCATTGCCTCAGCTTCTTTGTAGGTGATCTACCGGTCTCTCTGCTGAGAGAATAGTTTTCCTTTAATATGGTGTGAGGGATTAGCTCAATGGGGATCACCTTCCCTGGGAAAAAGGTACTTCAAATGGCAGGTTTTCTTATAATCTGGCTTGTAGCCAGGTTTATTTAAAGGGTTGCATGTAGAAATCAAATAAACAAAACAGAAAATAAATCCTCGCCATCCAGGCACTAAATAAACATTTCAGTTTTTCCTAACTGAGCGGTGAAGGGCTTCTCCCAGACACCCACAAAACATAGACAGTGCAAACCTTTTTGTCTCAGTCCATAAGCAAACTTCCATGTCAGTTCTCTCAGGCTGATGGCTCCTGAGTTCCAGGCCAGAGCAAAACTTTCCTTTCTTCCTGGTTATTTAAACCACCTGATGGTGGATTCCAGTGGACCACAAAATCTGGTTCGGAACCAACCCTGCCAAGGTGGCTGGTAGAACCCGGACCGGATTCCACCTTAGTCCACTCCAAATGAATGCATGCGAGGTGACACATATCATCCATCGATCACCTCGCCTTGCATAATGTCACAATGGTAAATTTTCTTGCAAGTGCATCCTGCTGCTGAGCTTAAGTTCTAAAGTGCAGGAAGCAGGCAGTTATCTGGATCGATCCCTACAGGTTATTTCTTTTCCTAGAGGGGTTATATCTATAACCCAGGGAGAAGAATGGGGATGGCCTGTAAGTTGATACTTGTACCATGGACAGGTGAAGATTGAGCTTAATTCCACATAAGTTGCCCCTAAAATGTGGGTTCCCGCCCTCAGGCTGTGAGGTTGGCGGGCTTCCCCATCGTGTCTGGGAGCTGCAGGCAGCAACAGGAGGGTGCCGCAATTTTGCACTGTACTAGGCTTTCCTGGGCCTATGCTACCTCTGACCAGTCCCTGGGTATCTTGAACACTGGGCATGCACTCACCACCCAGCCTGTGGTGCAAAAGGGCTGCCAGTACGAGGGAACAGATGCAACCTATTGCCTCCTGTGCACACATG